>VDFB02270651.1:174792618-174831327 GCA_007258455.2 Sequoia sempervirens | reverse complement strand
TCATCGAAATTTCGACGATAACAACCGACGAATCAACAAAAAGCCTCGACGAAGTTTCTATAGCTGCGACGACTATTTCGTCGAACATTCGACGAACTTCTAGTGTTCTTCCGACGCTACTACTTGCCTATTTCGTCGCATATTCGACGAACTTTTGGTGTTCTTTCGACACTACTAATTTTGTATTTCGTCGCTATTTCGATGAAATTTCCATGTTTCCACGCTAAATATTTGCCCGTTTCGTCGAGCCGACGATGAACTTCTGGTGCAGTTCGTCGGTGGATAAACAAAGTTTTCGTCGATATTCCGACAAAATCCCGACGTATGTCGCGATCCTGCCGACCGACGATTCTTCGCCGTTATTTCGACGTTTACTTTTTCGTCGTCCTTGCGACGAAAAAACATCGACGGAAAATTTTTGGCCATTGCGTCGCTCTTCCGACAGATATTTGTCGAACGACCGACGAACGACCGTCGGAAAATGGTGTCAAATCCTGTAGTGAAGGCTTGCTTATAAAGACAAGCTAGGACACAATGAAGGGCCATGAATGAGACAAGTGTCCCAATCATTTGTAGGGTAGGTAGAGAGAAATAATAGATAATTCCATGAAAGGTGTATCACCCACCTAAAGTGGAATTATCATGCCACGAAAGGTGGAGATAAAAAGGTGATAACTGGATCACACCACAAAGAGTGGAATTTCTCCTACACACACTTCCCTAAGTGTCCAACTCATATCTCTCAATGTATGCACAAACCTAGATGCAAGATGCAAATAACTAGGTATCACAAGTACAACCTATAATTATATGCATTCCCTAAGTAAGCTTAAGTAAAGTGTAATAAGTAAAATACTTATTTACACCAACAAAGATCAATGGCTAATATCTCATCGCTGGCTTCTCAGCCATCGCTTGATGAGGTCCCAAACCAAAACTAGAAGATGTGATGAGGGATACTCACAAAATATGAAGAGTACATGTGGAATTTTCTTAACTCATCATCAAAGTATGTATCAAATCACTGGAAGGGCCCCATGGAGATTATGGAATGATGTGAGCCATTGGATGGAATTTTCACATGAGAAAATCAATGGCTCAGATTCAAATGAGAACGACTAATTGATGGAGTAATTGTTCACTCATGTGAGCCTTCTTACACCATTAATGGTGAACATACTCAAAAAAATTCATGTAAAAGGGTTTGTATTTGCATTATTATCTCACTGTGACATTTGAGGAGCTAAAGAAGAGTTCAGAGTGACCAAAGTTGAGGCCAAAGAAAAGTTATAGAGGATTTTTTCTTGGGTAAGCTATCATTGAATCCCACTAGTTTTTCATGTTATTTTGCAAGAGTTAGCACATTAAATCAAAGTTCTTGGGTTGTTTTTGAGGGTGAATTAGGGTTCTTGGCTTCTCTTGATTAAGTGCACTTGTCTAATTGGGATAAAAGAAAAAGAGTAAAAATTGTATTCAAATTTAAGTTTAAGTTGTCAAGTATAGAATATCAATTTCATAACCTAGTTTGAATTCAAACCTAAAAGCCCTAAGCTATCAAGATGAGTTATCATGGTGAGTTGTCATCCTAAAAACCCACACCCAAGAGGGAAAAAAAAAGTCTCCCATGACCCACCCCAAACATATGAAGGAACCGAGAAGAAAAAGGGTCAACCAAAGGACTATTTCCATTTAATGGAAAAGTTCTAGCCAATAGATGCCAAATCAAGTGGCAAGAAGGCCACCAGAGAAGGAATATTAACACCAATTTCAAGGAACTTGCACTAGAAATTGGTGACAGTGTTGTGCCAGAGCATGGATGGGAGTTATTCTTGTACACTTTCAAAAGAAGAGATGCTCCACATCCCAGTCGAAATGTCTAGGGTTTTGATTTGGGTAAATTGGTTGTCCCTAATATTTTTCTGGAGGTTGATTTAATGCTGCAACTTGCAGACAGATATGATGATGTCAATAGGGTAATCATAGACACAAATGGTAGAAACATTTTGGAAATAAAAAGAAGTAAAGTCAAAGGTTTTCAAAATGAACCCTAATTCTAATGAAAACATTAGTATCAAAAAGTTGCAGAAAGAATATGTAGAACATAGGGTTGGGTTTATAAGAGGTGAATTACCAAACCGTAGATGAGAGAAGTGCTTTATGTTTGCATGAAAAGAAGTTGAACCACTAGATTGTGAATAATTTGCAGATTATTTCAGATACACATACTTCATGTTGTGTCAAGTGCTTGGAGTGAAGTGTGATGGAAGGATAATGTCACCCCTATTAGTTATGATCATGGATATTCAACATAAAAACAAGAACAAGTGGTTTAACCATGCTCACCAAGTTGTTGGGTATTTGCACTATGACTTGATGAGGTTGAAAGAAAGAAAAGCCCAATTGACATTTAGACATTATTCACTACTAATGCATATGTTGTTATACTAGGGAAGGGAGGTTTTTGGTCAAGCCATGAAACTAAGACAAGTGGATGGAAATGGTCATAGATTGCTTTTCCAAATGTGGAAATACATCTTAGATCTCCATTTCCCAAATTCAAACTATGATTGATTCTGCAATACCATAAAGCATACTATTCTGGTACAAATGGGATTAGGGCCAACTGAGAGAATTTCTGAAACAATTCAAGCATTGTTGAGACCAAGAGAATGTTGTGATGAGCCCAATTATGAGTGCAATTGGGGAGACTAGTATTTGTATGAAAATTGAACAATCATCAGGTGTTATAGGACTACTGTGGCACTAGATCTATTGCCTAGGTTTGTTTCTAATAGGCTGGATTTTACTAAAATAATGTGGCAAATGGATAATTGTGATGTAGATAATTTTAGGTTATCCAGAAAGGCCTCTATTATTGCAACAAATTTATCTTTTGATTATTTTGTTTCCATTGCAAAGGAAGCATATGAGGTGTTTGGCATAATGATAAATAATCTTAGAATGGATACAATCCCTACTAGAAATTTTGATCCAGAAGGGCTTATTGATAGAGAAAAGATCAAAATGGGAATCTTGGGATATGGAACTCATGCTTTCTACATTAAGGAGGATGTGATAAGAAAATTTCCAACATTGGTTGCTGTCGAGGATAAAGAGAAAATTTGGATGAAAATTGTTGAGGTTGAGCATAGGGATTTTACCAAGAATTCCCACTATAAAATCCCTTACAAGCACATCACTAACAAATTTAAGAGGATGGAATTGATCCTTAGTGATTTTAATGATGGCACTTTTCTAGAGAAGGTGCAATAAGCAAAGTGGTTGGCTCAGAGTGCCTTGCAAGAGAATTTACTAAAAACTAGTGGTCAACCAGAGGATCCCATAGCATTAGAAGTGCAACAACAACTAATGGACATTGAGGATATTCCTATTATGGAGTTGCATTCTGCAAATGTTGATGAAAAACAGGGTGCTAAGGGGGATGTACAACAATTGTATTATGAATTAGTGCCTTTTGAGAAAAGAGTAGAGCATGAATTTTCATACCGTAATGTTGGAGAAGTAATGGAACCATTTGTTCCAAATGATAGGCTAGTACCTTGGGAGTATGATGAAAGTCAGGACAATGATGCAAGGGTTCTAGCTTGTGCCAAATTTCTAGAGGATGATTCTTTTGTGACAACCAAAGGATTTAGAGAATTTTTAGCTAAGTTGAAAGCTCAAGAAATAAATGATAGGATACAAAAGGCTCAAGAGGGATTTGATCCTTCACAATAGGAAGAGGTTAGAAAGAAGACTGAAGAAGAGATTGTTCAAGAAATTGAGCAAATGAATCCTATGGAAGCTAGAAGATTGGTTAAAGACAGTGGGATGTTGGTGATTATGAGATGGAACCTATCTTCAATAATTTCTCTAGATGTGATTAGGAATGACCCAAATGCTATGGTTTATGAGGAAAATTTTTATGAGAAAAAATTTGGTTCAGGGTTAAGCCTTTTTTACATGCACTAGCCATTTGGTCATTAACACCAAATTCAGGGAGATGCAAACTTAGTAGAACAATGTCTGGCCTTTCAGGAGATTTGATCATAGGAATAGCTTCAGAGATGACAACTCCACAAGCTGCAAGGTTAAAAATGTACACGACTATGTTGAGTGTTGACACTATAGAAATTCCTCTAGACAGATATATGAAATTGTCAAATAAACACAAAAAATTAGTTGAAGAGTATAATAAAGTGAAATTCACTATGGTAACGGTAAGTCAAAAGACCTTTCCTAATTCTCCATCTTGTACTTCATAACAAGATAAAGATACCTTGAAATTGTGGATTGATGCATTGAAAAAGGAGCTCCAAGCAACTAAGTCTAAGAAGAACAAGCTTCAAGAAGGCATTAGCAATATTACTAAGGATATGGCTAAAGATATCCTAAGTGACAAATGGTCCAAAGTTTCTCTTAAGGAAAAAACCACATGGTTAATTGATAAAGGTATCCATGTAGCATATGGAAAGTTTCACCATGCCCAAGAAGTCTTCATGAGCCCTTGTAATAAGTGAAGCAACAAGTTTAATAATTTAAAGGAGATTTAAACAAATATAAAGGGAGATTCTGAAGCTCCAACACATCTTCTTGACATAATCAAAGGAATTGAAACCATTGGTGAAGTCACAAGTTTCCATGAAAGAATTGGTGGGAAACTACAAGGTAAAATGAAAGCTTTCAGGGATATGGAAGAACAAGGTGTACCCAAGATCCTTAATGACGATGGAGAAATAATCAAGTATACCTCATGGAGATCCTTGTTCAAACATCAGAGAGCCATATGTCCCTAGATGGTGTGTGTTGATGACAAGTTAGACTTGTTAGTACTCAATGCCTTGATTGAGAACTTGATCAAGATTGAAATAGGCATGGACACCTTTGTGAAGGAGGCCCAAGTGACGATTGATGCAAGATATAATGCATATAACACAAAGGTGCAAAAACTATTGGATACCAACTGGCTCACAGAGGATGAATACAGGAAGTGGCTGAAAAAATATGTTGAATAAGCCATAGGGATGGTGAGATGGATATAGAACATGGTTGAGTATAATACAGGTCCAACCTTTGAAATAAATTATTTAAAAAATAATCTATATCCTTTCAATTTTAAAATGCATGTGGTAATCCAACCAAGTGTTCTATTTGCTTTATGCTTTCTTCTGCTTTCTTATTTCATGTTCTTTGCTAAATGATTTGATGACTTGGAATCCTCAAACAATGAGGATATGAGTTCAATAGGCTTCTACAAGTTTTTGTCCTTTTGTATTTTCCTCCCATTTCTTAAAGCATAAATATAACCACTTGGGGGTTGAAATGAAATGAAATACTTTGAAATAAAAATTGAAATGTAATGTGACCAACCAATTTCCTGAAGCTTTTCTGCTCTCTTAATCTTATAAAAGGGAATTCAAGGCTATTGTGATGGGGTCTTTGAAATTTTTTGGTTGATCTTAAGTAGTCTTAGCAAATATTTTCATGATGTGTAATAAACATACAATGGATATAGAATTGCTCACTGATTCTTAGGTTATGATTTTGTATTGGCAGTCAGCTTAAATGTTTTGCAACAATTATAACATTTGAAAATTGATAATAAAAAATTTCATGCAGATTGTCTCCTATGTATTCGTTCATGAATCAACAATGAAATGATCAAGGATTATTTTATTGGTCTCCAATTAACATGTTTGGATGTGTTTTTGCATTTCCACTTCAATTCAAGTAATTGGTTAAAATGATTTAATGTAGTCACTGGTTTGTGTGCTAAATCATAGGATCTTTAAGTATGTTATGTCTGGAAAATTTTAGTTATGAATTTGTAATGCACATCCATAATAGCCTATAAATGTTGAATTCCATTGTTATTGCATTATATTTTTTCATGAATTTGACCCCATCACCCTAGGATAATGCACTGTTCTATGTATTAAGCGAATTCAAACATATATGATCAGTTGAGTCATGTCAAAGAATAATTCATTTAATTAAAATCATACACATAATGATGATGGTTGTTATAGTTTTCTTTAAAATTTCCCATTCTCTGCTCCAATTTATAAAAGGTGTAAAGGATTTCCCAATTCCTTGCAAATTGTTGTTGGAGACTAGGAACACTGAGAGAGGGGTGAATCAGTGTTCAATAATATTTGACTTTCAAATCAGATATAAAACTATCAACAACAATAATTGAACTTAAAACAACATTCACAACATATAAACAAAGGGAAACAAGCAATCACATTAATGAACACCATAACACTAGTAATTTATACATGGAAAACTTGTTAGGGGAAAAACCACAGTGGAGATTAATCCACAATGTATACTGCTCAAGAGAGAAAGGCTTATTGCCTTACAAAGTATAATTGAAATTACAACAAAATTTTGAACTAATAATATAGCATCTACAAATTCCTGGGTTTAGTTCCAATGAAGCTCATAATCAGATTCCAGATCTTTTGACCAGTTTGCACTTTTGCTCTGCTCTACTTTGCTCTGTTTAGCATACAAAACATTTTCTACCCTCAAATAACTGATCTGTCCTTTTTCACTCTCTTCTTGATACACATACACTTCTATCTCTACCACAACTACTTCACACTCAAAATGATTTTATGATCTCCTTTATATACCCGCTAATCAGGAATTCAATGTATGTCAGCTTCACAACAAAATATAATATTCTTGCTTATGTCAGCTCAAATCATTAATTAGAGTTGATGCGTACCCATAAAAGTTAGCTTGCTATAGTAGGGACCCAAAAACAAAGTTCCAACATAATAAATAGCTAAATACATACTCCACATACATCCATGATATGCCATATAAAACATGTCAGCCAAAATGAGAGAAAAAACCATGAACCCTACTACTGAACCTCTTAACTCAAACTCCGACTAATACAACACCACAAAACTCACCAGTAGGATAGTAAACATGCTAGGAGGGCTCCTCTGGAGATCCACACCACAAAAAAAGTGATCCGATGAAGTGATTAGATTAGCTTATCAACCGAATGTTCTGCTCTTCATTCTTTCTGCTAGTAGATTACATAATCTTACTTCCCTCGCTAGTAGGAGAAATACTAACATTGTGGACCATACTGCTGACTCCAATTGCCATCAATGACAACACAAGTAGCCAAAACTGATCTCTCAAAGCCATATGCCAACAATCTCCCCCTTTGGCATTGATGGCAACACTTAGTGAAAAATTGACTAAGTGTCAAAACCAAAAACTCAACAAAACCAGGACTACTGTTCCCCCTTTTGATGTCAAGGAATTTTTCACTCCATTCTCTTCCCCTTTGACATCAATGAAAAAGATTCTATTTATTCTACTTTCCTTGTAATTTTTTTACTATACTTATATTCTTATTCTTTCCCCTTTGGAAAATAGAGAGTTGGATCAAAATTTGAGAAACTGTTGCAAAAATCAGAAGATTATTTTATACTTAGCTTTATTTTTGGAAGGAATTTCTTCCAAGAGTCCAGCAGAATCCCAATAGCTATAATCAAGATGTTATTTGATGTCCTATCGATAATCTAGACAAGGGATTCAAGAATGGTGATTGCTTCTTCCATATTTTCTCCTATCTTTAGCACTTCAATCATTTGCTCTAGTCTACCTCTAGTCAAGTCTTTTACTCTCCAGAAGGCGTCCATGAGAGTATTTCTAGCAAAGTGAACCTTTACATGCTTATCCTGTAGATCATGAACCTTTTCTTAACCTTTCCATCCTTATCCAAAAACATACTATAGTCCTGTCTAATTATAACAAGCTCTTTTTCAATTTCCTCCAACTTATCCTTGTACTTGCCGACCACATGAGGCCACCTTAAACAGTAATTGAAGACTTTATTGGCCAAATCAATGCACTGTCTTAGCACATTCATTTTCTTCTTTAGCTTAGCAAGAGATAGCCTAAACTACATCTTCAAATGGGAAATTATTTCCTCCTCTTTCCTATCCAAAGGCACAGATTCCATAACCTCCTTAACACACTCAATTAGTTCTTATGGGAGAACATCCTGTAGACTCTCCAATTCAATATTGTTATCAACAAAGTATCTTCCTAAAATGTTCTCAATGAAATCCTGCTCATAATATGGTCCATTAAACCATATCTTAGATGTCTTTTGCATCCCATCTTCTTCCTGAATAATTTGCATTATCTTTGATTTGAACAGAGCTCCTTCTTCATCATTGTCTTCAGGTATTATTATTTCCAGTTCACCTGGTTTTGGTTGATCTCTAGGAGTATATTCATAAGAGTCTTCATCCACTACATCCACAACCAACTGTCCTTTCCCTTCTTCTTCAACTTTTGCTGACTTGGGTGTTAGAGGAGTGACACCAGCCAAATCTCTTCCTCTCTTCTGCTTTTTCTCTATCTTTTCGAAGGATGATCCAACTTTAGTTATTTTTACTGGAAGGGGTAACACTTACACCAAACTTTTCTAACACCTTTCTAAAGGAATTTTCATAAACTTGTTCCCCATTTTCAAAAGACTTGTAATGCTCAAAGATTTTCTTGTAGATCGGTATATTTTCCTTCCACACCACATTATCATTCAGAGGCAAGAAATTTAGAAAATACATCATAATGCATATTGCAAGGGTGCAAAACCTAAAGGAGTATTCAATATCCTTTGTTAATTTTACATTCTCCATTAGTTGATCCTTCATCAGATTACATAGGTCAAAGTCTTCATTTTCTATTATCATTTTATGAGCGATATATACAACACCTATCGAGGTTGATCCTTCTCTGTTTGTAAAGAACATCTTATATGAGATTCCATGTGCAACATACCTTGCCAATGGATCTTTAATCAATGCAATTATCAAAGCCCTCTGATCTCTCCTTATTCCGGTTAGGGCTTCGACCTCAACATTTCAAATTGATTTATTCTTCAAAATATACCAACATTGCACAAACCTATTAGATTCTTGATTACATCCTCAAATATTTGATAGAGTTTATCCAAAGTAAGGATATCACTATCCAATTTGTTCAAGATAAACTGAATCACTTCTGCATTGACAAAATGAGGGAATTCATTCCAGATATCCAAATTCTTATGCTTCAATCCTCCAAGCTTCCTTAATTTGGCAGGAGACAACAAATTTCTTTCATCGCTAAATTTTTTACTGCTATACTCATCCAGAGTTACTGTTCCTTTTATTTGTTTCATTTTTTTGTGCCGAATAAGGTTCTACCAATTGCCAAATAGATATGAAATTAATAAGCAACAAAAATACCTGAAGAATTCACCGCTAAATTGACCTTTTCCACCTTTGGAATTTTTTTGAAAGGGCTCTCCAACTATTCTCTTTCAATGCATGATGACGAATTAGGGTTCCAAATGCCCTTTTATAACTTCACATACTTAACTTCCTGACACATTAAATGTGTTTCCCTAGAAGTTCTAGTTACTCTACAAACTCAGACAACAAGTGAAGAATCAGACTACGGATCTATACCATTTCGTCCAACTCAACAAATGATTAATAATACTTTCAACAATGAATAACACAACGACTGACGACATCCTACAATTTGGTGCCAACTATATCATAGGGGGATAGGATATTTTCATGAAAAAATACCCCTAGGCCATTGGCCTGAAGTCAATTGTCAGAAGAGTTACCAAAGGGAGCTTCCGATACAACCTTGTTTCCTTCATCAGATTAACTTTTCTTTACCCATGTTTTCTTCATCTCATCTCTTATCTCTTCCACATATGCTTTTTATTTTCCTTTGTTGTCTTTCTGTGAATTTTTTCCTTGATAAACCAGACTTCTTTTGTTCATGTTTTTGTTCCTACAGAATCTTGCAATGTGCCCAAAATTGTTACAATTGTAGCATACCAGATTTTTCAGTCTATACCATCCATTCCACTGATTTCCTCCTAACTTGCATTGATTACCAACATGTCCAAATCTTCCACAGGTATAGCATTTAATGTTACTTGTACTGATAAAAATAATTCTACATTCTAATGCCTTATGACCAAACTTTTTGCATTTAAAACACTGACCAAAAAATGATGGAGTACTAGGGTTTATATTTCTTCTACATTGAGAAGCCATATGTCCAAATGTATTGCAAGAAAATCAATATCCATTAAATTTTTGAGCATTGGATTGCCTTCCCAGATGTCTTTTTCCTTTGTTCTTCTTTTCAAGGTTCTTCTATTCAGATCTAGAACTCTCACCCTTCTCATAGCCAAGCCCTCGCTTGTCATTTGTATCCTTTTGTCTTTTGGTTATCTCATCAAGCCTAGCAGAGCTTATCCTGAATTTCTCCTTGAATTCATTTGTAGTAGCAAGCTCATTTCCAAGGATAACTACCTATCTCTCTTGCTCTTTTTCATTGTTTTTGGATTATTGTAGTTCAATTTCCAACTTAATGAGTCCACTATTAATTCTATGGAATTCTTTAGATTTTTCTTTCAGGGACTAGGCCAAAGTCTCCTCATTCTTCTTTCTCTCTTCAATCTCTTTGGTAAACTTCATCGCCATAGATTCCATTTCAATCTTTAGAGCTATATTTACCTTGCAAGATTTTCAAATTCTTCTATTATTTCCCTTAGGGTTTTATTCAGATGCACATCATCCAGACGTTTGCTTTCTTTTTGCTTCAATTGATCGCATAGTTCCTTCCTCTTTTCCCTTGACTCATTTATCTTATCCTTTAGTGATTGAATGAATTTTTTGGCAGCCACAAGATTTGCTTTTAGTTCCATGACCTCTTCTTTGGACTGATCAAGATCATCAAGTGCCACCATAAGCTATTGTTGAAGACCACCAATGTCCATTGTAATTCAAGATCCACCTCAAGTTGTTAAACTCCAGAAGAGGAAACTACTCTGATACCAATTGTTGGACACTAGGAACACTGAGAGGTGGGGTGAATCAGTGTTCAATAATATTTGACTTTCAAATCAGATCTAAAAGTATCAACAACAATAATTGAACTTAAAACAACATTCACAACATATAAATAGAGGGAAACAAGCAATTACATTAATGAACACCATAACTCCAGTAATTTTTACATGGAAACCTTGTTAGGGGAAAAACCAAAGTGGAGATTAATCCACAATGTATACTCTCTTAAAAGTATTATAAAAGAGGGGAATGCACTTGCATTCAGGTGCACTTCCTAAAGCTTACTACTCAAGAGAGAAAGGCTAACTGCCTTACAAAGTATAATTGAAATTACAAAAAAAAATTGAACTAAGAATACAACATCTGCAAATGCCTAGGTTTAATTCCAATGAAGCTCATAATCAAATTCTAGATCTTTTGACCAGTTCACACTTCTGCTCTGCTCTGGTTAACATACAAAACCTTTTCTACCCTCAAATAAATGATCTATCCTTTTTCACTCTCTTCTTGATACACATACACTTCTATCTCTACCACAACTACTTCACACTCAAAATGATTTGCCATTCTCCTTTAGATACCTGGTAATTAAGAATTCATTGTATGTTAGCTTCACAAAAAAATATAATATTCTTGCTTATGTCGTCTCAAATCATTAATTAGAGTTGATGCGTACCCACACAAGTTGGATAGACTATAGTAAGGACCCAAAAACAAAGTTCCAAACATAAGAAATAGCTAAATACATACTCCACATACATCCATGATATGCCATATAAAACATGTTGGCCAAAATGATAGAATAAACCATGAACCATACTACCGAACCTCTTAACTTGAACTTTGACTAATGTGACACCACAAAACTCACTAGTAGGATAGTATACATGCTAGGAGGGATTCCTTAGAAATCCACACCACAAAATAGTGATCCAGTGAAGTGATTAGATCAGCTTATCAACCAAATGTTCTACTCTTCATTCTTTCTGCCAATAGATTACAAAATCTTACTTCCCTTGCTGGTAGGAGCAATACTAACACTGTGGACCATACTGCTAACTCCAGTTGCCATCAATGACAACACTAATAGCCAAAAATGATCTCTCAAAGGAATATGCCAAAAAATTTCGCTTGTCGATTCATAGATATGAGAATGTATTTGGTTAATATGTAATGTATATGGAAATCTTGTGAAGGAATGTTATAAGTGCATTGTGGGATCACCCTCCCGGGTCTTGTAGAACCTGAAATGTAGGAGGAAAGCCAAATTTCTTTCTCTCGTTCATTGGCCAACCCCTTTTAGGTTTTTAATAATTGGAATTGGAAAATCCATAGGTTTCCTTGAAGATCTAGTTGGTATTTAAAAGAGCCAACATATGCAAGGCTCATTTGTATATGATAATATTGTATCTTGCATATTCTTGTTTGTGGATTTTTTTATCTTGGCTACTCCAACATGGTACCAAAGCCTCCTTGCAAATATATTCCTAAATAATCTTGATTTTGGAAACAAAATTTGACACCTACTTTCAAATGATGCATCATAGAGAATAATGACCTTATAGTTATGCTTAGAAGGCCCCAAATCCAACATTTTCATATAGGTAAAGTGTTGGTTTTGGAGATATTTTTTTTGGGTGTTTTTGGAAGGATATTAGATTTTTTCCTTAGTTCCACATTTTAACCAATGATTGTATCCTTTACATAATAATCGTTGATTTTTTTTCTACATAGACACTATGTAACACTATTTTGTAGTTGCAACTAGTCATTGCCATCAAGAGTACCAAACTATAGTTGATGATGAAACTCTAAATTGAAAAAAAATGGTTGAATTTGAATGTCAAAATAACATCCAAAATCTAAACTCAAATAACTCTATTATAGACTATTGCAAGCCCTAGAATTATTGACTTTGAGGCATCTTGACACTATTTTTGGCCTTTTGGGTTTCATAGTTTTTTTGAGGCTCCAAAATTTTGGCCTTTGAATTCTTTTTATAGACTTCTTAGCACCTTTTCAGACTAAAATGTCAAGTTTTGGCTTGTATCTAAGATCTATCAATATTTCAACCTCTGATGCATCTTTGTAGAGCTTCAAACCTTGGAAATCTATTATAGAGTTTTGGACTTTTTGGATGTAGCGTCTTTGGTCTCTTAGTATTTAGTGCAATTTTTTATCTTCAATATCTACATGAATTTGGGCTTTTGGACTTTGAAAACCCTTTACCATATTTTGGACTCTATAGTATGTCTACACAAATCCAAACTTTTGGACTCCTTAGCACTCTTGTTTAACAATGGTGAACCCTACTACCTCTACTATAGCATTGATATATTTTACCAATCCCTACCAAAAACTATGGAATGCTCCTAAAATGGGTATTTTTTCTATTTTGTATAACTTGGGAATTAAACATCATAATTTTTACTTCTAATAAGCACTGGAAATATCTTTTATATCTCTTCATCATTATGTAATTATGCTTTCACATACTTGGGGTTTTTTTTTAGGATTTTCCTCCTGATCTTAATTTTCTTTATCTTTTAATATTACATTCCTTTTTCCCTTGATGCTAAAATTTAGAAAACTTTAAAAAAATATTAGAAAAACACGTCACAGTACATGTAGTTTCTTGCCTTAGATGGCCTTTTTCATAAAAAATATATAAAATCACTATATGTTATAAATATTTTATTTAGGCTTCCATAATGGACTTGAATTATACTCAAAGCGTGTCATTTTTAGGAGGGAACATTTTATATAATTATTTTCTTTTGGAGTTTTTTTTTTTAAATTATCATTTTTTGAGCTTGTAAGGTATATATTTCTTCTTGTGGTCACCTCATGACATAAACTAAAATTTTCCTTTTTTTTAACATAAAAATATCAAGAGTAAGATATAATCAGGATGGTTGTGTCGTCGAGTGAGAAACACCCTACAGTGGGCATTTTGATTTTTTTTTAGGGAATCAATGTAGGAAAATCTGAGGATGATGGTGATCCTAATTGGGGGTTGTTGTAAGTTTCCTGGTGCACTGGGATATGGTTTGTTCCCCCTTCACTTGTCAACTAAGGGAGTTCTTTGTAGCTCGTTTTGGGATTTTGTGGATTTGTTGCTAGGGTCAAGTTTGATGAGGATTTGCATCCTCTTCTTTAGTGTCTTCAGTGTTTGGTTGGTAGATTTGTTTCTAATGTGGGTGTTACTGAGATCCTTTAGTTCAATTCTCCTCCAATGAAAGTTTTTGGAAGGATTGGACGACCTGTCTTTTCTTGTCCTATTCTATGGGGAGTGTTGTTTCACCCTATGTTATTGGCTTGGATCTTTTTTCCTTGCCTTGGTCTCTTGTTGGCTAGCTAGTTGCTTCTAGTGATGGATTTTCCTTGCTACTATTATTTGTGGGTGTGTGTGCTTCTGAGTTGGCTCTTGTGGTAGCTTGTGGTGTGGTGGTTGCTATCTGTGATCTACAATAATTTCTTCTTTATTCTTCTCCATTGCTACATCTATTGTTGGTGGTCCTATGTGGATGCCTCTTGTGGCTTGTCGGGTTTAGTGTTGGGATTTGCTGCTTGGGAATTTTTTCCTTTGTTGGCTCTATTTGGCTCGATTTTTTCTTGAGGGACATTTTTGTTGCCTTGTTCACTAGTGCTTCTTCCCTCTTCCTACCCTCTCGGCTTCCTATTAAGGTGTGATGCAAATTCAGGGTTCAAAACCAAGTTTGAACCTTTTTGGATGGTGCAATACAAAGATATAGTTTTCTTAATGCTTGTTGGAAACCCTAGTTTTATCATAGACCATGTGTTTCTTTTAGACTATTACAGGAAAAATCAGTCATATAGGACAACTTGTACCAAAAATACCATAAATTTTACAAATCTCAATAAAAATTAATGAGACTAATTTCAAATAAAAGTAGATTCTCATCACTAACTTCTCCAACTAGTTTTAGATCATTATATGAAAGATGCAACCCATACAAACTAAGAGAACATTTTGCAACATGAGAAAAATTTGGAAATAATGTACAAAAACAAGGGTTTCTTCTTCTTCACAATTTCCAACCATCTCCAACACCCAAATTTGAGTTGGAATTACATATTTATCATATTAAAACCATTTCTAACTTCTCAATTAACTAATCAACTTCTACATGATCTTGACAATTCATATTCCCATTCTTGCATTTTTCCAACTTTTCAATATGATAATTTTGCAAGAATTGACAACTTTTAACCATAATTGCAAAAATGACCCAATCAAGAACTCCTAGGACCTAAAATAGACCCAAACATGTTCAAAATTGTCCAAATGGCCTTATTACAAGTTTATATCACCTAACTAACTCAAAATTCAAAAATTGGCCTCATAGAGGCTTAAACTTGACAAGGTTCTCCTATACCATACTCTCGGCCAAAAAGAAACTCAAGTTCCTTGAGTGAGGACTTAAAAATGCATGAGAACCTGCATCAACAATCTTCTTCATCTTGAATCTAGGTGTACCCTTTCTTAAGGCTGCAATCACAACAAGAAAATAGTGTATTCCATCCTCCTTCCCATCAAATGCATGCTTAAACTCATCCACCTTCCTTAGAAAATCATCCTTAAGATTTTTACCTTTGTTTTCCATATTTTTTATGTGATATTTTTCCCCTATGAATAATTCTTTATCAGGTTCGCTAATCTTTGTTGTGAAAAAAAATGAAAGACCATTATCCTCTTTGGAAAATAATGAAGAAAACACCATTTCAACATACCTTTGAAGCCAACCTTGATCCTCCAAAATCAATTCATTCTTCAAGTTTTATATCTTGGTACCTTCAAATTTTGGAATGGATGCAACCTCCATGCATTCTTATTCTACCATCATCACCTCAGCTTGCTTAGTTTTTTCACCATCTTCCTTCATCAAGAAAGATTCTATTGTCTTCATATCCAGTTTTAATGCTCCCACTTGTCTTCTTCAAATAATCTTTTAAATGGGCCATGAGATCTTCTTCTTAACTGGTAGATGCCAACTTGAATCTTGGTTTGCTAATTATTGCAACTCAACCTTCCATCTCTCTTACATCCTTTCTATAGCCTGCCTCAACTCTTTTACCTCTTGGTCAATTTCCATTTGTTTTTCCTTTTTTCTTTTTCCTCTCTTTTGCTTTCTTGTTTCCTCTTTTGTGAACCCTTAGCCTATAAGTAATTCTTCAACACATCCATTATTTTCTCTTTTCCAAGCAAGTCTCTTTCACCTTGCTTCTCTTGTCTTTGTGACACCTCACCTAGGTTTCCTCTCTTCTTCACTACCTAGTCTCTTGGTATCCAGGTTCTTCCTTCAACTTGCAAAAAGACAACACATAAACTCTCAAAACTCACTTGGCAAAATATTTAGGCTTTGATACCAATTGATGTAGAGCTAAAGTTCAAAACAAAGTTTGAGCCTTTTTGGATGGCACAATACAAAGATATAGTTTTCTTAATTCTTGTTGGAAACCCATGTTTTATCATAGACCATGTGTTTCTTTCAAACTGTTATAGGAAAATCAATCATACAAGACAACCTGTACCAAAAATTTCATAACTTTTACAAATCTCAATAAAAATTGATGAGACTTGTGCGCAACATGATTCCCTACCCTAAATGATGCAAAATCAAAGAAAATGAAAAAGGATAAATACACACAACACCACCTCAAGATAAGCCTAGTTGAACTTGAACAAAAGAAAGATTAAACAAAAGATATTACCTTGCTCAAGTTTATTCATTGGTTGGCCCTTTGATGCTGATTATTTGTGGGCTCCTTGATGGAAAATCACCTAAAATGATATGCAAATGGATGTTGATTCTATGGAGAATGCAATGAGGGATTTGGGTATTTAGATAGGTGTATGAGATGAATGCAAAGTGAGCTTGAGGATTCAACAATGGTGGATGAACTTGAATGAGAATTCTTGAGTGCTTGAAAGTGAAAAATTGTGTATGCATATAATAATGAAAATGAGACTAAAAATCTTCTATTTTAGGGGAAGAGTCTCTAGAGAAATGGATGGTTACGATTAAGCCACCAAGGACAAGATGAAGGGTTGTGGTGAGTTGAGGACTTACAAGCCCTCACATCTTGCCATGTGACAAAGGAGGTGGAATGGGGGAGTATGATGTGGAGGTACTTGAAAGTACCTTTGGATTGAGAATATTTTGTCAGAAAAGAAGTTCTTGTCCCCATGTGAGGACGATGGGACATATGAGGAATTTTAGGAATTTTAGGATTCCTTAAATTCCTCATGGGAAAGAGAGAAACCTTGGAACAATAAATGTGATTTTTTAGTTCACATGATTGGAAGTACCTTGGGGATAAGACAAGGTCTCCTTATAAAGGAGGTCCTTGTCCCATGTGGGAGATGCGACACATGAGAAATTTTAGAATTTCTCAACAATCCACATAGGGAAGAGGAGAACCTTGGGGAAAAAAATGCAAATTTTTAATTCACATGGGGAAGAGGTTGTCTAGGCCAAATTAAGAAAGCACTTATGAAGGTTGAATTGAAGAAATACCATAAATGACATAGGGATTATATTAAGGTTGTGCAAACAAGTGATTAAGAAGGCTAATGGAGGATTAGAAGCAAGTGGCAAAATATGGAGGATGTGACAAGGAGAGAAAAAATAGGGAATTTAAAATTGATTTAAATTCAAAAGGTCACATGACTAAATTAAATAAATTGATATATTTATTTAGTTTAGAGAGGAAGGGATGAAAGGTAAAGTACTTTTTTATTTTTTTATTCAAAGGGTAAACGCTTTTGATCGGAGCTATGAACCGAATACAACCATTCAACAATATCACCCCGAAAGGTAAAGTACTTAATTATTAAATTAAATATTTATTTAATTTAGGAGAAAGGGAAATATTAATTAAATAAATCATTTAATTAATATCAATGGGGAATATGAAATAGACGAATAAAGAGGATGAATTTGACCATACAGGAGTAGTCAAATTTGGATGTCTACATTTTTCCCCTCTTTGAGATGGTGTTACTGTGTGAACTCCAATCCTAATACCTACAAAACACAATCAATAAACACATTAAGTTAGAGATTGAAAGCAAGAACAAGGATTCCCCATGAAATCCATTCGCCAAGTTCAAATTAGGAAAAAAGCAATGAAGAATACAATGAAAACAACAAATAAAAGATTGAATCCTAATTAAACTAGCAAACTCATGATCCCATGGGGGAATTGGTGCCAATTTGATGTGAAAATTGGCCCTTTCCCAATTCCTATGATGCAAGCTTGATGTGTTGATGATAATTGATCCACTTTGATGATGTTGAAGAGTGCTCCAAGCTAAAAACCTGCATAACCTAGCTAAGATTCAATGATGATGGATGTAATTTGATAGATACTTGAGCATGGTAACTTTGCATCATTTGTGAATGATAAAATGGGGAGATGAGCCTCTTATTTATAGATGATATTGAAGGATGAATGTCCCAAATTGAGAAATGTGGGACTACCATTCATCCAATGGCAAGATGCCACTTGTCAATCTATGAGTGGATGGAGGATGTGCAAGTTTTGAGGATTGTGCCAATAAATGCATATTTTTGAATTTTAAATTTGTTGAAATGACAAGCAAGAGGGAAGGGAAAATGAAATAAATGCCACTTGGCTCAAGGCAAAGGACATGTAAGATAGAGTAAATTCCTTGTTGGATGTACATGTCAACTTGGAATTTGAATTCAAACTTGGAGGAATATTCCAAAAGATGCCTTGTTGAGGAAAATAGAGATTTAATAAATCAATTAAATCTATTTTCATGTGCAAGTGGGAAAAGCTAGAGGATGGGACATGGATTAGAATTAAATTAATCAAGGGTTAATTAATTTAATAAGAGATTAGATGGTGTGACTTATCTGACTTAGGTTTATGGATTTATTTAAAACAAATAATGAGAAGAATGTGATAAGAGATTAATTGAACAAATATTTTGATTTATTTAATTAAAAGAGATGATGTTAGATTAAATTAAATAAGGTTTTAATTTATTTAATTTAATAGATAGACTTTAGAGATTTAATCAAATAAAATTGATTATTTAATTAAATAGGGATAATTAGATCAGATGATTAATTTAATTATTGAAAGAGGATGATGTGATTAGATAACTGATTTATTTAATCAAGAGAGGAAATAATGATGAATTTAATCAAATAAGGGAATTTGATTAAATGGTTAGACCGAAGGATGATTCAGGATGAAATGATGTTAGTAGTCAAGATTAGATGCACAATGTCAATCGGTAAATTTTATGTGTCTATAGTTACAAAATAGCATTATTTCAAAGACGATTAAAAGATAGCACCAAGAAGAAGATGATTAGATTGGGAAAAATGCCCCGGTCATCAAAGGAGTGACTAGGAAGAAGGATGATGGCAGTGAAGATGAAGATTAGGGATTGAAGATGCCCCCTCGAGAGGACATGCAGGTTCAAGAGAACACGGGTATACTCTCAAAATGGATGAGATGATGTGAGAGTAGAGGGAGAAGGTGATGGATAAAAGAGGATGATAAGCGATAGGATATTGGGAATAAAAGATGAGAAGAAAGGAAGCAAAAATGGATTCAAGGATAAATGTGATGTTGCCCCAGTCAAGCTACAAGCCAAAATGGATTGATGATGGGTGGAACATTATTGATGAAGGAATAATATATTCCAAAACAATGAAAAATGATAGGAAAGGATACATCCCAATTATGATGATGGAAGTGTTATTGATGAGGGAAGGATACATGATGATGATGATGATGATGATGATGATGATGATGATTGAATCAAGGCTTGTAGCAAGGTTGGGAACAAGACCAAGGATGTGATTAGATAATTTGTGCTAGATTGAATGGATGAGGATTGGATTGAGATGTGAGATGGATGAAAAGAATAAAAATGATGGAGGAAAAGATGCTTAGAATAACTAATCTATATTATTCTAAGAATATTAAAGAGATGATGATAATAGATTGGATGGATAGATGAGGGAGAGTGATGAAGGATAAATGGATAGGAGCCAAATCAAATAGGTGAAGTGTTATGTGCTATGTTGCCATGTAATGAGCACTTAATTTAATAAGGGCTTGCATAATGATGGAAGTGAGCAGTAGGTTGAATTTATTTGTAGATGATGCTTGCTTTAGCTTATAAAATGAATGTAGGATGGGTGTGGAATGACACCTATCAAGAACCATAGGGATCTTGAGAAGAAGGGAGATAGAAGATGAATGTTTGCACAACCAAAATCATAGGTCATAGGTTAGGGTCGGAATGGATGGAGGATACATGCAATGCAATGATATGGAAAATGAAATACAATCCTAATGTAATTTTCCATTTTTAAGAGCACTAATTTTTGCTATAGCATAAGACACAAGATGCCCGGGTATGAAGAACCAAGGTTGATTCATGTCTAATGCATAAAACAAACACAACCAAAAAGGAGGCTATCCCAACACCCCAAAGTGATGATGAATTTTGTTGGGCTAGGTATTGGGATAATCACAAGCACAAAAGGATGTGCCAATGTAACACAAGACCACATGGGTCTTGGTGGGTACTACACAGGACAAACAAGCAAACAACAACAAACAAAAGATCAAGATATGCCCCTATGTTAACTTGTCAAAACACACCATAATATGATAGATCATGGTGACCTTGACAAGTTATGATAGAGAGCTCAAATGATAAACAAAATCCAAAAGCATCAAAAGATCACGATCAATTTCAGATGTCCTTTGCCATAGGATTGAGAGGGTGGATGGGATTGATGAGGTCTATTATGATGTAGGGGAGTCCCAAAACTAATTGAATCTCATGATACAAGTGGATCTCATTTATAAAGAACCAACTAGATAAGGGCATACTTGACGACATGACACAAGGAAATGAGACACAAGACATGAGACTGACACACCCTAAAGACCTAGGGGCTCGAGGGTTGATCAAAGATTATACTTGCCTACGTGAAAGCGTAGAGCCCTCATAGTTTAGGAAAAAACCACAGATAAAATCAGAAAGAGGACAATGGATATAATGATGGACGACAAAGACTGGATGGAAAAAAGGCCCCGGGGGTGCATCAAATAATTAACCTTGCCTATGTGAAAGCGCAGGGGCAACATAGTTCAAAAAATGATGGATAAGGGATGATGAGATAACCATGATAAGTGGATAAAAAGATGGGACTGATACGATGAGACAAGATAGACGTGTTGGATAGGATGGTGGTGAACATGTGTAGCTTAGGGATGGGATAGTTATCCAAATCATCAAAAGATGAATTGGGAGAATGACATGATGGAGAGATGAGTGATGAGAAGTGATAGGAGATTGGAAAGATGTGTGAAAGAGGTGGGAGTGATGATAGTGAAATAGATGGCATTGGGTTGCATGAGGGCGGAGCCTATAGCCAGATACCAATGACAAGGGATTATGAGATGGGTTGAGGATAGAGATGAAGGGATGGATAGATAAATATAAGGAGATGGAAAGATGCTAGGATGGATGGATAAAGGGATACATAATTGGATGGGGAAAAGGATGGAGGGATAAGGATGGGGAGATAGAAGGGATTGTTTGGATGGATAAGAAGATAAGGATGGGGAGATGGAAGGGATGTTGTAATGGATGGATAGAGGGATAAGAATTTGGATGAGGAAAAGGTTATTGGCTAGGTAGATGGATAGATAAGGATGGGGAGATGGAGGGGATAACATGATGGATGAATGATCTCTCCAAGGACTTATGTCACAAAGGAAGTAGATTCCCCCACTCTAGATATGTCACGTGTGATAAGGTAGGAGGGACGAAAGATGAGTGGATGGGAAGATAAAGGAGATAATTGGAGGAATATAGGATGGGTGGATGAGGGAGTTTGATGGATGAAGGTAGGATGCCTGGATAAGGAAGGGAGATTGATGGTAGCATGATGGGTGGACAAAGAAGGTAAATGGATGTGGATAAGGAATAGGATAGTGTATGGATGAAGGGAAGTTATACCAAGAGGTGTCCAAAGCATGCATAGATAGGTTCCCCTATCTTTATAAAGATCACAAGAAGGATGGAGGGGATGGAGGGGTTGGAGATGAATGGGATATGATGGTAGGATGTGGAAGATAGGTGGGATGGAGGAGATGGATGAAGGGGATGTATAGCATGAAGCTTCCCCCAAGTGTGGAAGTGACTAGATGGGGGATTTACACATGAAACCTATTTACTAGGTTTTCACCATGGTACTTATCCAAGGAACTTGTTTTCCAAGTTTTCACCATTGGATGAATTTTTCTCTTTACTTTTTTTACTTTTTTGACTTTTTTGGATAGAATGTGGATGGAGATGGATAAAGATAGGGATGTGGATAAGTGGATTTAGAAGGCATGTGATAAGGAGAAGGATGACGGACTCAAGCATCAAGTTCCACATGAGGCATTAAGAGCCCATGTGTGAAGTGACTATTTGATGTTAGTACAACTAAGGTTATGAAGATGGATAGATTATGCAAGGAAATGGATTAAAGGGATTGAATGAGGGAGATATGTGGGATAATGGATGGGATGTTGGAAAGTGCATGGATGGAATGATGGGGTAGGTGTGTGATGGGGTAATGAGTTCAGGACCAACATTGGAACATATGGGGGTGGATGTGAAAGGATAGGAGGATTAACAGATGAAGGTTAATGGAGGAGATGGGATAGTGAATTTTGGGACATAAGGACCCAAAATAGATTTAGGAGATGGAGGTTGCGCATGATTAGCTTTTGGATTAGAAACTTTGGATGTTGTTTTAAATTTTTCATTTGAAGACATTGCATCTTTTTTCTTTGGAATCCACATGGTTTTGATTTTTCCTTTGGTGGGACTTTGTGGCCTATGGGTTTGATTTGGATCTTGGATTTGATTTTTCTTTTCATCAACATGTATTTTTAAGGAGACATGAGGGGCTTTAGATTCATGTGGATTTTTAGATTTATGCATTTTTACTTTGGCATCCAGAGTGCTTCCAATAGCAATGGGATGGGTGTAAGGAGATGGATGATGTGGAGGAAACAAGAATGGAGTGATCTGGGTAGGATTTTGAGGATGATATGTTGATGGGGAATGGTAGGTACATGCCTTTTTTTATCCTAAATAGGGAAAATGAGAGTGGGATTTTTATGATGGGTGACATGGATAGGTGATGGATGGATAAAAGGATGAATGGGATGAGACAGAGGAGGTGATTTTGGGATATAAGGACCCAAAATATACTTAGTACCTAGATGATGTGTGATGGTGGATGGAGGGACATAAGGATCCAAAATGGATGAAGTAGATGAAGGATGGGAGATGGTGGATGAAGGGACATAAGGACACAAAATGGATTTAGAAGATGATGGAGAAATATGGATGGTTGTTTTGAGGTGATACGATGGAGGGGGGATGGCAGCAAATGGTTTTGTGGAGTGATGAGAAGAGCCTATTATTCTTTTGGAGGAGGCTCATTGAGGAAATATAGAGGTTGTACCAACATTTTTGGATTACGAGTCTTGAGAGATATATCCAAAACCTTGTGTATGTGGATTTTATTTGACATGGATGGCCTCTAAAATACCTTGCTCATGAGAGCCTAAACCTTTTCCTTGATAGTTCATGTTTTTTGAGCATTCACTCTATGGTAGGGTGCTTGTTATTTTGGAAACATGATGTGAGTCCATTAGTAGATGGAGGAGGATGGGTGACGTATATGCTTGGTTCCTATTTTGCAAGAAAACCACCATGGATGAATGTAAGAGTACCAAGGGGATATAAATATGGTGTTGGGATGGTAGGGCTAGGTGATGATGGAGGATCATGAGATGGAGATGATGGGGAAACAACATCTTGATCGAGAGGAGTGAGTGGTAAGGTATCAGGAGAGGGATTAGGGGATATGATAGGATTTCAATTTGTGGTAGTGGGTGATAAGGGTTCTGTTGGTACTCTCGAATTTTGTAAATTTGAGATGCCTATATAAAAAAATTTGCCTCTGCACTTTCATAAGTGCACCTGATGAACTTGCTTGAATGCCCTACTTTGGAGGGTCATAATTTGAAGCCCATTGATTTCTAAGAAAAATCCATTTGCAGACACACTCATGTGTTCTATGTGAATGTGCATATCAATTTTCAGCTTCCCGCGATAAGTTTTGTCATGGTTTCCAAAAGTGAGACTGGAGGGTTTTGTCATTGTTCAGTTGTTTGCAAACGTTTAGTTCTTGATTGTTGCCTCTCATTTGAGCTTTCATTTTGCAATTGGTTGATAGTCATGTTAGAATGATTGTTGTTTTGCATTCTATATACCAAAATGATCTCACATGTCAGTTTTTAAAGATTTATGACCTGATTTGCTATTTTTAGTAGATCAAAACTAAATGGAATTTCTTTAGTTTTGCATTGAAACCTTTTTGAGAGGTCAACTTTGACCTTCAATATATTTTGATGGGAGATGTTTTAGGCTAATTACTCTTGCACATATGCTCAGTGTACCAAAGTGATCTACCGTCTTCAGTGGCAGCTCGTCAGGAGCTGATTTGATATTTTTGCAACAAGGTGATTCATCAGTTTCAATTGCTTCATAACAACTATTTATTGCAGAAAGTTCGAATACACAACTTTGACAGCAAGTAACTTTCACCTCGTGACTCCTTTTTTTGAGTCGTTTGTTGCATTCAATTCTCTGGACCAATGCCTACAAGTTTGCATGACTTCAGGAGGTCACTTGCCTAGTTTTCAGGGTCGATTACAAAGCTTACTTGGCCAGTTTTACTCATTTTCCAAAAGTGTTAGAAAGAAAGTTTTAATCACAACCCAAATCATGTTTTCACTTCAAATGCATTCAGAAGTTGTGATTACTTAGTTGAAGGAAAATTTTGTTTTAAAATGAATTTTTTTTTAGTCGGGCTCACATGGAGCCCGACCTACTTTGCATAATTTTGAAAATGTGAATCTTGCATTGTGGCAATTGCTTAAATAAATTGTTTTTAATAGGTAAACATGTGGAGGAGTGCACGATTACAATTTTCCTCAATGGTATGAAAGGCAAAGAAGGATCTATCTCACTAGTCATGCTATCAAGTTGATAAAGATGCTAGACAAGGGATAACAAGTATGAGGTTGTAAATGACAATGAGATGAATGAATCATTTAAAAAAATGCTTTGAATAGATGATAAGAGATTTTTTCAATACCTTCGTGCAATAAAGTCAAGATATGCATGTAAATATGGAAGCATTGCATAATAAGAAAATGTTTTACAAAGAACCTCAATGAAATGTTTTCTCATGAAATGAGGTCAGTGTCAGGAATATACACCAAATAGATTTGGTAAATAAGTTGCAAGAGGTTTTCTGTGATTGAAGTAAAGAGCATTGATGGAATTGACATTGTGTTTTATGAAGACCATATAAATCATTGAGAAAATGTTTGGAAGCAACCACACATACTGAATGAAAAGCCAACATTGCACTAAGTAAATGATGATGAATCTACTAAGTACTTTTCACAAACTCCAAGCTAATGGACAGAAGAGTACGTTGGTGTTACACGAAACCCCAAGGTTGTCAATGTAAAAATAAAATGCCTTTTGGAGTGAAGTGTCGCCTGCTACACAATGAAAATGAGCATCTATCAAAGCAATAAAAATAAACTCCAAACAAATGCCACTAAAAGGGAAACCAATTTATCATGAGTCTGTGGATATTCCAAGCACAGGCCGATGGAGGGAATTAAATACCAATCAAAGGAAAAAGTGTGGGTGCCATCAAATGGAAAGGCATGCAATGGGAAAAGAGAGGTAGCCAATACGCCACCAATGGAATTCCATATAGGGCAACGCACAAAAGGAATTTGGTGTAGGCTTAAGTAGCTTCCAAACAAATGCAACTGTCAACTATAAAGGCGCAACCAGTGATTTGAAGGCCAAGCACAAATGGGAGAAAAAATGTGTTTCAAATACATTGATGCTAGCGACACACCAAATGATGGTGTATTCAGAAGGCTTTGAAACTTTAAAGCAAATGTAGAAAACAACCAGCACACTTGAACATGGTATGAACACCCATCAAAGCATAAATGCAAAGAGACAAAGGCAACTCAATGGAGGAATCAGGGGCACCACTAAAGGTATAGACACCCATCAATGCATAGAGAGGCCTATGCCAATATCAAATTGGAGTACCACCTAACTAAACATCTATTCAAATAAAGATTGGAGATCTAGAGAGGGCGCGTGCCATATGAGTTTGTTAAAAATCAAACAATGTGATCTCATGGAATACCACGCAATACAACTAGAATCTGCTCTAAAAACCATTGAAATTCCAAGTAAAGAATGAAATAGGGCACAACCAACAGTCTAAATGGGGATATAAAATGTTGAAAGCCCTAAATAAATGTAATCTCAGGGAACACACATTGCGCCTAGGGTATGCACACAATAAATGTGTTGGTAAAGGCTCCCAAAACTTTCAAGTGGATACATTAGCAAAGTTCACTTGAGGTGAATGGGAATGCTTGAATAGAGTGTGGGGATCCATTAAAAAACAAAAATCAAACATATGGAAGACAAAGAGAAGTTATTCAAACACAATTTGCAATGTAAAGAATGTGATCAGATGGTTTGGCCACCATTGTTAGGAAATGCAGTTGAGAACATGAAACAAAGAAGCATGAAAGAGGAATTAGGGAAACATAAAGAATCAAATTAGAAATCAACGGTCGAAGATGAAGATAAATATGCAGCAAAGTCTCCACCACTACTTACCAAATTGCAATCTCAAGATGCAAGCAGGTTAATTTCCATGAAATAGCCAGAATGTGCCATATGGTAGGCGAGGCCTAGGGTATTTGCAAGGGTAAAATTTTGAAAGAGGCCCGATATTTTAATGATTTAAATGCTCTTTTCTTTTCATGTGAAAAGATTTTTGAAAGCTTTATGGAGAAAATGAGGTGGGCCCAACATGTTTGAATGCACGGGAAAGTTTTTAAAAGGGTTTTCACTATTTCTTTAAAGAAAAAACATTTCCAAATCTTTCCCGATAAAGTTGAAGGAAAAATATTTAAAAGGGAAATATAAAGGTGGGGCCCAAGGTATTTAGAACAAAGGGAGCTCGGTGAAATAAAAGAAAACATTTAAAATTAAATGTATGTTGCCCATGAGAAGTAAAATGGATGCATGAGTCATTTTGAAAGCTCTATGTAAAATATTTTAAAATCTTTGTTGGGCGGGTAAAGTGCACACAGGGAATGTTTTATATAGTGAATATAATGTTTACTGTGTGAAATATTCTATTAACTGGAGAGTGAATATTTTATGATTGGGCATTAAAGTATGAAATGTGGCTATGAGAAATTTCAATGAGGGATAAGAAAAGTGAATTTAGTATTCACTTTATAAAATATAAAATGTTATTTGTTGGGAGTTAAAAGAATTAAAGCCTTTAATATTGAAGTTGGAGAACTTTAATAAAGTGAAGGTAAAATATAAAGTGAATGTGAAAGTAGTATGTAGCCACAACAAAAGAGCAAAAATGAAGCTTTTCACGGGCACAAGGAGGCATTTTCACGCAGTTGCTAAATGGAATGGAATTCCATCACATGGGCTAATTTTTAGTTGAAGAACAACAGAGAACAAAGGAAAAATTGGAGGCAAATTGAGTTTGTTGCAGTGAAAGGAGAGAGGCTTTACTTGTTGATGATCAACGGGAGAGAGACTTCCAAGTGGCATTTCCCGATTAGTTTTAGGGATTCTTCTAGAGCTTTTCTTTTGTTCTTTTTCTTCTCTTCTCTTATCATTATTCAAGGTTCTAAGGTTTTCTATGGGACTGGGTAGATAGAAAATGCTAAGGCTGAGTCATTTCTTGAGTTTGTAAGCTGCAATTTTTGATTTCATGAGCAAATACAACCAATTTATGCAAGCAAATCATGAAAGTGTGTGCACATTCATGAATATCTTCAATTTTCCTCCATACTTGTACAAGTTTAATCATATGAATTCAATAATACAAATTATCTTTGAGTTTGTCATCTCAAATTTCATGAGATTGTGTTATTTGTTTATGGGTCTATTTCAAAGAAATGGTTAAATACTTTGAGTAGATAACAGTGATTTCAAGTGTACAGGTTGGATTTGGTAAGGAGAGTTTGATTGATAACAAGAGTGGTATTGTTGGTGTAAGACACTAACAGTTGATGCAAACCATTAACAATTTAAATCCATTGGTTGAATGTCATTTGCTGATGAATTCTTTTTATGTGTTTGACTCCATGGCCCATAATTAGGCACTGATTTATCTTGCAACTTAGTGCATCTCAGAAATGTTTTATAAATTCAAAATCATTTTAAATCCCTATGTGTTGTAGTTATCTCATGCTCCAAATAGTTGATATTATTGATGAACAACTAGTTCTATTTGGTATTATCCTATTATGTTGAGCTATTAAATGAGATTATCTGTTGTTGTTAATGTTGTTTATGATAATGGTGCAAGGGTTGTAAACGTATTAAGGGATCACCCTCCTGGGTCTTGCAGATCCCAAATTGTAAGAGGTCTTTAAAATCATCGTCAATTAGTCTAGGTCTTTCGAGCTACCCTTGATTGGATTTGGCCATTCCATAGGTAGATTAAAAGACCAACCTGGTTACAGTAAAAACAACCAACAAAATGGTGACTCTGTTGGGGAAAATTCTCATTCTCCAGTTGTAGCAAGTTATCTCATAGAGTCGTATTATTGTTTACCATTTTGAATTTAGTTCAAATATTGAAGGATTTCAAGCTTGGAGAGATAATTGTTGTAGTGAACCTAATTATTTTATGATCTATGGTGCTCTACTGGTGAAAGGAACTCAAAAGAAATTATCTGTGAAAGAACTTCATGTTTTTTGAAGTTCAGTCCTCTAAGAATAGAGGTGGCGACTCTCTTAAAAGAGCATGATGAAGAGGTGATTATAGTTCCAGATCTACAATATTTCCAAAAAAATTGTAGTAGCTATAACGTTTCCAGGTATTCTTCACATGTTTGAATTCCTTAGGAAAGAACTTTGGTTCCCTTATTTAGTGAATTTAAGCACTACAATCAAGGGAGGTTGAATATTGTAATTGAATAGTTGTAGAGGGAATAGTTTTCATTTGCAAAATGTATGGTTGTTTTAATTTTCCCTCTACAAGTTGTAATATCATGCTTAGAACATGGCCTTGTCGTCACAGGAAGGTGTTTGAATATGAAAGATACAACCCTTTAGATTTTAGTAAAATCCAAGGTTACCCACATTCTGTCCCAAGAGGAATTAATGAATATTTTCCTAAGTTTAGAGATGATTTTGAAGAATCAACATCAAAACATGTACAATGTTTCATTGATTTGATGGAATATTGTCAAATTGAAGAGGAAGATGTTATCATGATTTTTTTTTTAATAACTTTAGAAGGTATGGCTGAAGGTTGGTTTACTTGCTTACCAATGCGTTCCATAGATTCATGGCATGAGCTCAGAACATGTTTCCTTGATACTTTTAAAGAGGAGTCAATAGTGAATAATGAATTCTTGTCTGAAGATAGAAATCTGCATACTCAAGAAGAATTTGCAAACAAGGTTGAGTTTGAATCATATATTGATGCACTGTGTGATATAGAAAGATTGGAGGATGAATCTATCTATGATTCTCATGATAGATTTATGAAATTTCTACTTGCTATACCAGAATTAGAAAGACCTGATGAATCATTTTGCATTGATTTGTTCTATGAGAATTGTAAGCCAGGTCTGAGTACCATGCCAGTTCACTTGAGGCTCCCTAGCCTTAAATGCTTATATCAATGGATTTCAATAATTGAGGAAATAATAGATAAATGTGGAAGTCATTTCTTAACTCAATTATGTGATGGTACTTTTTCAATATTTAGTCCAATAGATGCATATGGTATAGTAGAAGACAAGAATGATAGTGCATCATGCAATGATAAGGATGTTGTTTCTGAACAACCTACAGAAGAAGTATGCCCAAAAGAATGCTGCAGCCATGATGGTCATGAAGAGATAAATGAAACATGTGAAGTGTCTTCTATGTGCTTTGAAAGTACAAAAATAGAAAGAAAATTTTCTATAGCAAATGAAGGCTGCAATGATGCAGATGATACTGAGAGTGTTTTCTCCTCTACAGACTTATACAGTTGAGGATCATGATGATTCTAATGTTTTAACTCTTCCTGATGAGAACAATGGTGTTGTAGATAGAATTTTGCAATCAGCTAAAAAGCATCCTTGTATAGGTGATCAAGAGGATTTCAAATCTATTTGTAGCCCTAGTAATTCTGATTCCTTTCAAAAGAAAAAAGTGGAATTGATCCTCTTGAATGGAAAGTATTCTAATGAAGATGATGACAATGTTTCTAAAGGATCAAAAGAACAAGAAGATGATGACTTTGAATTGAACATCTTGTTTGAAGAAGACATGTGTAATCAGCAGTACTGCAATGCACTTGGTTTTACCAATCTTTTGAGTGTATGTAGCATTGATGAGAGCTTTCATGATGAGATAAAGGAGCCTGCAGATTTAAAGAATGCTATTGATAGCATCAATGTATCAGCTGAAAATAACAGAGTATGCTAGGATTATCAGTTAGAGTAGTCATGTGTGAGAAGTTTCCATGAAGAAACAAATGAGGATTTTCACTTTGATAGTGAGGAATGCAACCCTGTTGATTGTTGCAGCAGTGTGAACAAAGAGAAGGATATGCATGCAGGAGATGTATTGAATGAATCAATACATGTAGTTGATAATAATGAACAAGGAACCCTTGTTTTACTTGATGTTTTACCTTCGTCTATCCCTTTTGCTGCCTTTGAAGCCATTACTGAATGTTTTCATGAGGAAATCATTTATGTAGATGTACATGAGAATGCAAATGTAGAAATAAACATTGGTACAACTAGTTACAACTTTCATGATGAGTTTGCACATGAGGAATGTGATTATGTCTATCATATTGATGCATATGAGGACCTTTTTTCTGGATCTGCAATTCATATTTCCTCACATGAGCAATATGTTTCAGATTTTCATGTTGAAGCAGCAAGAGATGATGTTGATTTTGATACACCTTGCATTAGTGAATGCGTCTTTGACACTCACTATGATGAATTTGTTGCAAATGAAAGTTTTGATTCCCTTTGTAGTAACATATTGAATGTTGATGATCTTGTCTATGAACATGAGGTGGAGAACATTGTTTGGGATGCTAACATTTCTTCTGAATGCCATGATTTGAATGAAGATGAAGGTATTGTGGGTGTTGATAAAACTAATTTTTAGAATCTCGAGACACATGGAAATGTGTTTGGGTTGTGTTGTTGGGATGAAGAGAAAATACAGAGTGTGCTAATGCATGAGTGTATCTCTTTGAATACACTTGAAGATGGTTTGCATGATGAACAAGATCTTTTGTTCAGTTCTTGTGATGGTTTTACCATTGATGTGCAAACTAACGACCAGATTGAACCTGATAGTTCCAGCCATATAGCAGATTGTGAGTGCTATTTTTGTCAGTTGGAAGAAGTTTTCATAGAATGTGGCAATGTGCAAGATACCGAGGAATTTTGTTTTCAGCTTGAGAATGATGTAAATGATGAATGTGATCAGTTTTTGACACATGACAATCAACATTTGGAAAGTATGTCTAACTTTCAAATGCATAGTGATTATGAACATGTTAATGATGTTGCATATGATGGCCTGTTGAGAGGTGCCAGCATGTTCAATTAGGCAAATGGTTGTGATCAGACTGTGCTTTCATATGGTCTTCATCCCCATTTTCAAATCTTGCCACTTGATGCAAAATCAAAGAATGAATAACAGAGCAGTTTGTGGACACTTGATGGACTCACTTTTTGGTCTACTCCCCAGAGATTTGAAATCTTGCTATGCCCACAGGGGGCATACATCCCCAGTCAGAGCCACTATTGGCACTCTCAAATTTTGTAAATTTGAGATGCTTATATTGAAAATTTTGCCTTTGCACTTTCAAAAGTGCACCTGATGAACTTGCCTGAATGACCTACTTTGGAGGGTCATAATTTGAAGCCCATTGATTTCTAAACAAAATCCCTTTACATGCACACTCATGTGTTCTATGTGAATGTGCATGTCAATTTTTAGCTTCCCACGATAAGTTTTGTCAGGGTTTAGAAAAGTGAGGTTGGAGGGTTTTGTCACTGTTCAACTGTTTGCAAACGTTCAGTTCTACAAAGTTGCCTCCCGTTTGAGCTTGCATTTTGCAACTAGTTGACCGTCATGTCAGACTGATTGTTGTTTTGCATTCTCTATACTAAAATGAGCTCACATGTCAGATTTCAGAGATTTATGAGTTGTTTTGCTATTTTTAGCAGATCAAAACCAATGGAATTTCTTCAGTTTTGCACTGAAACCTTTTTGAGAGGTCAACTTTGACCTTCAATATCTTTTGATAGGAGATGTTTCAGGCTAATTCCTCTTGCACATATGCTCAGCGTACCAAAGTGATCTATTGTCTTCAGTGGTAGCTCGCTAGGAGCTGATTTGATATTTTTGCAACGAGGTGATTTCATCAGTTTCAATTGGTTCAGAACAGTTGTTTATTGCAGAAAGTTTGAATAAGCAACTTTGACAGCAAGTAACTTTCACCTCATGACTCCTTTTGTCGAGCTGTTTGTTGCATTCAATTCTATGGACCAATGTCTACATGCCTGCAAGTTTTCATGGCTTCAAGAGGTCACTTGCCTAGTTTTCAGGGTCGATTCCAAAGCTTTCTTGGCTAGTTTTACTCTTTTTCCAAAAGTGTCAGAAAGAAATTTTTAATCACAACCCAATTCATGTTTTCACTTCAAATGCATTTAGAAGTTGTGATTACTCAATTCAAGGAAAAATTCATTTTAAAACAAAAAAAAACTAGCCGGGCTCACATGGAGCCCAACCTACTTTGCATAATTGTGAAACTGTGAATCTTGCATTGTGGCAATTGCTTACAAAAATTGATTTTAATAGGTAAACATGTGGAGGAGTGCACGATTACAATTTCCCTCAATGGTATGAAAGGAAAAGAAGGATCTATCTCTCAGGTCATGCTATCAAGTTGATAAAGATGCTAGACAAGGGATAACAAGTATGAGGCTGTAAATGACAATGAGATGAATGAATCATTTAACAAAATGCTTTGAATAGATAGTAAGAGATTTGTTCAATACCTTCTTGCAATAAAGGTAGGATATGCATGTAAATGTGGAAGCATTACATAATAAAAGAATGTCTTACAAAGAACATCAATGAAATGTTTTCTCATGAAATGAGGTAAGTGTCAGGAATATACACCAAATAGATTTGGTAAATTAGCTACAAGAGGTTTTCTATGATTGAAGTAAAGAGCATTGATGGAATTGACATTGTGTTTTATGAAGACCATATAAATCATTGAGAAAATTTTGGAAGCAGCCACACATATTGAATGAAACGCCAACATTGCACTAAGTAAATGAAGATGAATCTACTGAGTACTTTTCACAAACTCCAAGCTAATGGATGAAAGAGTACGTTGGCGTTACAGGAAACCCTAAGGTTTTCAATGTAAAAAGAAAACTCCTTTTGGAGTGAAGTACCACCTGCTACACAATGAAAATGAGCATCTATCAAAGCAATAAAAATAAACTCCAAACAAATGCCACTAAAAGGGCAGAAAATTTATCATGAGTCTGTGGATATTCCAAGCACAGGCCAATGGAGGGAATTAAATACCCATCAAAGCACAAAGTGTGGGCACCATCAAATGGAAAGGCATGCAATGGGCAAAGAGAGTTAGCTAATACATCACCAATGGAATGCCATATAGGGAAACACACTAAAGGAATTTGGTGTAGGCTTAAGTAGCTTCCAAACAAATGCAAATGTCAACTATAAAGGCGCAACCAGTGATTTGAAGGCCAAACACAAATGGGAGACAAAATGTGTTGCAAATACATTGATGCTAGCGACACACCAAATGATGGTGTATTCAAAAGGATTTGAAACTTGAAAGCAAACATAGAAACCAACCAACGCACTTGAACATGGTATGAACACCCATCAAAGCATAAATGAAAAGAGACAAAGGAAGCTCTATGGAGGAATTAGGGGCACCACTGAAGGTATATACACCCATCAATGCATAAAGAGGCATGTGCCAATATCAAATTGGAGTACCGCCTAACTAAACATCTATTCAAATAAAGATTGGAGATCTAGAGAGGGTGTGTGTCAGATGAGTTTGTTAAAAATCAAACAATGTGATCTCATGGAATACCACGCAATACAACCATAATATGCTCTAAAAACCTTTGAAATTCCCAATAAAGAATGAAATAGGGTGCAACCAGCAGTCTAAATGGGATATAAAATGTTGAAAGCCCTAAATAAATGTAATCTCAGGGAACACACAATGCACCTAGGGTATGCACACAATAAATGTGTTGGTAAAGGCTCCCAAAACATTCAGGTGGGTACATTAGCAGAGTGCACGTGAGGTGAATGGGAATGTTTGAATAGAGTGTGGGGATCCATTGAAAAAAAAAATCAAACATATGGAAGACAAAGAGAAGTTCTTCAAACACAATTTGTAGTGTAAAGAATGTGATCAGATGGTTTGGCCACCATTGTTAGGAAATGTAGCCGAGAACATGAAACAAAGAAGCATGAAAGAGGAATTAGGGCAACATAAAGAAGTAGATTATAAATCAACAGTCACAGATGAAGATAAATATACAGCAACATCTCCACCATTGCCCACCAAATCACAATCTCAAGATGCAAGCAGGTTAATTTCCGCGAAATAGCGAGAATGTGCCACATGGCAGGCAGGGCCCAAGGTATTTGCAAGGGTAAAGTTTTGAAAGAGGCCTGATATTTTAATGATTTAAATGCTCTTTTGGTTTCCCATGAAAATATTTTTGAAAGCTTTAAGGAGGAAATGAGGTGGGCCCAGCATGTTTGAATGCATGGGAAAGTTTTTAAAAGGGTTTTCACTATTTCTTTAAAGAAAAAATAGTTCCAAAGTTTTCCCGATAAAGTTGAAGGCAGAATATTTGAAAGGGAAATATAAAGGTGGGGCCCAAGGTATTTACAACAAAGGGAGCTTGGTGAAATAAAAGAAAACATCTAAAATAAAATGTATGTTGCTCGTGAGAAGTAAAATGGATGCATGAGTGATTTTGAAAGCTCGATGTAAAATATTTTAAAATATTTTTTGGATGGGTAAAGTGCACACAGGGAATGTTTTATAGAGTGAATATAATGTTTACTGTGTGAAATATTCTATTAACTGGAGAGTGAATATTTTATGACTGGGCATTAAAGTATGAAATGTGGCTATGAGACATTTCAATGAGGGATAAGAAAAGTGAATTTAGTATTCACTTTATAAAATATAAAATGTTGTGTTGGGAGTTAAATGAATTAAAGCCTTTAATATTAAAGTTGGAGAACTTTAATAAAGTGAAGGTAAAATATAAAGTGAATGTGAAAGTAGTATGTAGCCACAACAAAAGAGTAGAAATGAAGCTTTTCATGGGCACAAAGAGGAATTTTCACGTAGTTGCTAAATGGAATGGAATTCCATCACATTGGCTAATTTTCAGTTGAAGAACAACAAATAACAAAGGAAAAATTGGAGGAAAATTGAGTTTGTTGCAGTGAGAGGAGAGAGGCTTTACTTGTTGATGATCAATGGGAGAGAGACTTCCAGGTGGCATTTCCTGATCAATTTTAGTGATTCTTCTAGAGCTTTTCTTTTCTTCTTTTTCTTCTCTTCTCTTCTCATTATTCAGGGTTCTAAGGTTTTGTATGGGACTGGGTAGATAGAAAATGCTAAGGCTGAGTCATTTCTTGAGTCTGTAAGCTATAATTTTTTATTTCATGAGCAAATACAACTGATTTATGCAAGTAAATCATGAAAGTGTGTGCACATTCATGGATATCATCAAATTGTCTCCATACTTGTACAAGTTTAATCATATGAATTCAATAATACAAATTATCTTTGAGTTTTTCATCTCAAATTTCATGAGATTGTGTTATTTGTTTATGGGTCTATTTCAAAGAAATGGTTAAATACTTTGAGCAGATAACATTGATTACAAGTGTTTAGGTTGTATTTGGTAAGGAGAGTTTGATTGATAACAGGAGTGGGATTGTTGGTGCAAGACACTAACAGTTGATGCAAAGCATTAATAATTTAAATCCACTAGTTGAATGTCATTTGCTGATGAATTCTTTTTATGTGTTTGAATCCATGGCCCAGAATTAGGCACTTATTTATCTTGCAGCTTAGTGCATCTCAAAAACATTTTATAAATTCAAAATCATTTTAAATCCCTATGTGTTGTAGTTATATCATGCTCCAAATAGTTGATATTACTGATGAACAACCAATTCTATTTGGTATTATCCTATTAGGTTGAGTTATTAAATGAGATTATATGTTGTTGTTAATGTTGTTTATGATAATGGTGCAAGGGTTGTAAATGCATTAAGGGATCACCCTCTTGGGTGTTGTAGAGCCTTTCGAGCTGCCCTTGATTGGAATTGGCAATTCCATAGGTAGATTAAAAGACCAACTTGGTTATAGTAAAAACAACCAACAGGTTCATGTAATAGAATGGTTGGATCTTGAGTGACAAGGGGATCATAGGGTGGAATGGTTGGGGGAATGTGATCTTGAGATGGACTAGATGGGATGGCAGTAGCTTGATGTGGAGGAGGGGATTTTGGGTATGCTCTAGATCAAGCTCTTGGCATGACTCATCATGTGTAGGTGGCATGATGACATAGTGTTGGAGACACTCCTCAAGTGGAGGAGATGGAAGGATGGGGGATTCATGAAGTTCATGCGAATGGATTTTTGTGCTACTAGGAGTGGGAGGAGTGGATTGGAGTTGAGTGTCTTTGATGGATTGGGTGGATATAGGAGTAGGAGATGGTGATTGGGTTTGGTTATCGTCGATGTGTTCGGTGACCTTAGAGTAGGAGATGGGGGTTCAATGGATTCGATGGATTTGATGGTTTCAACAGTTTTAGTGATGCTAGGGGTGGTAACAGTAGTGATAGGTGTGGGATGGAAAAGAGTCTCATCACTAATGACTGTGGATGATTGATTGGGATGGCATCACTACTGAATTTCACACCATTTTCTAACGGCCGTTCGTCGGTCGTTCGACAATTCTTTGTCGGACAAGCAATGAAATGGCGAAAATATTTTCATCACTATTTTTTCGTCAAAAGGCCGACGACAAAGTAAACATCAAAATAACGGCAAAGAATCATCAGTTTTCGGCATTGTGAAATGGCTCAGACTTTCATCAGAATATTGATGAACACTTCGTGTATCCACCGACAAATTACACTAGAAGTTCATCGCCAGTTCGACGAAATGGGCAAGGAGTAGCGTCGAGACAACACGAGACGTTCATCACCATTTCGACAAAATGGGCAAGGAGTAGCATCGAAAAAACACCAAAATTTTGTCACACTTATGATGAAATAGACAAGTAGTAGCCTCGAAACAACACCAAGAGTTCGTCGAAATGGTGACGAAAAGAGCAAGGAGTAGCGTCGAAAGAACACCAAAATTTTGTCAAAAGTGCGAAGAAATGGGGAAGTCGTAGCATGGAAACAACACCAAATGTTCATCGACATTGTGACAAAATTGTCAAGGAGTTACGACGAAACCTTCTTCGCAGGTATAGCAACTTCGTCAAACCTTTTCGTTGATTCGTTGGTAAGTTTTGTCGAAATTGCGACGAAGCATCAATTTAAAAAAAAAAAATCATGGAAATATATTATTGCAGAGACTGATGACTAATCATACATACAGACTGCATATTGGTTTGATGCTTCAAACGATGCATTTCTTATATTGAAAAGTGCATTACCTTATTGAGCTTCTCTTTGTTTCAAGAATAGTTTAATATTCTATACTTAACAGGGCCAACCACATGACGGTGGAAGCTCATTTGGCCCCTCCCCCCCCCTCATATCACTCTCAATTCCCCATACCCAATCATATAACATTAATCATTCATTCATTCATTAATAACATATAACATTCATTCATTCATCCATTAATAACATATAACATTCATTAACATATAACATTTATTAATTAACATATTCACATTCATTCATTAACATATAATATTCATTCTTTCATTTTTTACATATTATCAAAAATATGGTTGTCATGATATGATTACAATCACTTTTTTTTTGTTTCTTTTTAAAAACTACATAAAGTTGAAGTGGAGTATCATTTTCTAAATTAATATATGTCCCCCCTTTAGTTGTTCTACCCTCTGCTCGTGATCTTAATGTACGCATAGTGGTTTGCTCATGACATGGATGTCGCTACAAGGGGGGATATGCTGCAATAAGAAAGAAATGTTAAACTGATATGTTTTATTATTATTGTTACAAGTATTTCATTAATTAAAAGAACATTAGAGTGGTTCTCTTTACCTGATGGGTCCACATCATGTTCCTAAACTTCTATTATAGACTCATGCTCAACATGTTGAACACCCTCTAAATCCTGATCTGCAGTTGAAACACGAAAGGTTACATTAATTAATACACCAATTGAAATTAAATATGTTTAAAAGAACATGAGAGCGGTCCTCTTTACCTGATGAGGCCACATCATGTTCCTGATCTTCTCTAGCCTGATCATGCTCAACACGTTGAGTCATG
>VDFB02270651.1:174536221-174792518 GCA_007258455.2 Sequoia sempervirens | reverse complement strand
ATCAAGGCATGGATTTCAAAAAAAATTAAAAAAAAAACATGTTTTTGGTGAACAGTGTTGGCGGCTCCAATTGAAATGAAGAACCGCCACCCAGCGACCATTGGGCGGCCACCGGACCGCCGCCGCCGCCCATTTACACTGTTGCTGCTCCGTCGCCACCAGCGGCCCACCGCCACCTCCACATTCCACCGCCAGCTCACTGCTGCTCTCCCCAGCCCCCGCGGGCCCATTCAGCCAGGCCGGCAGTCCTATCGTGGACCAGGAGCCCCGAAACCCAGGTACCGGCGATGGAATATTTCGGATGTCGTACAGAGAATATTCTTAGGCCTTTTTAGCATATTTCGGCCATGCAAAAAAAAATCGACAGAGGGGGTGATTTTTTGCCCTGACGGCCAGACGGCCATCAAATTTATGCTCGCGTTCTACTGATGTCAGCATGACGTCATGATGACATCATCTGTACGGCCGAACCCTCTTTGCCCTTCTAACCCTAGTTTTTTCTAAAAGAGCAGTTTTTTTTCTTTTGGCCATAACTTGGGCATACGGTATCAAAATCGGGCAAACGAGATATCACTGGAAAGCTGGTTCCGAGCACTTTCCAGTAGTGTTGTTTATTTTTTAGTATTTTACTATTTTCTTGAATTTATTTCTGTTTGAAGTTAGATATTGTTTTTGGACTTCCGAGCTCATAACTTTTTGCCACGATGTCCGATTTTCGCCTCGTTTGCAGTGTTGGAAAGGTATTGAGGAGCTCTATGTTTCTGTCCATGCACTTTTTTTGTATCTATCCCAGGTTTATTAGTTAGTCCAGATTTGGCCTGATGGGTTGTTTGGCGATTACTTGGATATCTTGGCAGTTGGGAGAGTGCATCTTGCATCTTTGCACTTCGTTTTCAGTAATACATCATTCAATAATTGCTTGCTACTTCATAGATTCTAGGGTTGTTCCAGTTTGGAGTTTTCAAGTGTTTCGTGGCATCGGGTCTGCTGTCACATTATTTTGATTCTAGTTTTGGTTTCAGTTGTAGACAAATACATCATTCAATAATTGCTTGCTACTTCATAGCTTCCAGGGTTGTTCCCATTTGGAGTTTTCGAGTGTTCCATGGCATCGAGTCTGCTATCACATTATTTTGATTCCGGTTTTGGTTTCAGTTGTAGATAGAGATATCTTTCCTTGCTTGTCAGATTGCGGTTCCAGTATTACTCTACAGAGTTCTTCCAGTGCTTCTTTGCAGCATGACATCACATTGTAGGGGATTTTGTCCCAATCGGCTTCATTCTCACCATTCTGCATTTGTAAATAAGCAACTCGACTGTGCCTAGTTGTTCGTGACCCACCCTACTTCATGCATCTTATTCTAGTGTTTTAGCTTCTTCCTAAGTTCATCTTAAGGGGGGGTGTTAGAGTTATAAGTTATACTTAATTAATTACATCACATTGATTAATTAATTAAGTCACTTATTCTTCTTTATTACTTAAGCTAAACTTAGGCACATTAATAATTAATTAATTAATTATTAAGTGTGCACACTAGGGTTTCATTTAGGGTTTCCCTTTTAGGGTTTCTTGATCTCCTTCATAAGGATTGATCACTTTGTAATAATCGATTCTCTTAATGCATTTTCACTTTGAGGTTTAGAGAACATCTTTTTGGTTCTTCATATCTTTTGCATGTGATAGGTATTCATCTTGCATGTAGGTGATCTTGGATTCTAACACCAAGAACCCTTCAGATTGAATTGTTTTGGAAAGCCTTTCCTAGCTACTTTCTATTCATTATGTCATATTCTGGGTTTCAGCCCTGGTGCAATAATGTCGATTGCATACATGTTCATGGGGGTGCAATTACAACACCCTAACTTCTCTGTAACATATGACTTTGCTTCTTTTTTGGTGAAGAGGATAGATGAAGGACTGTCGAAGCTGCAAAATGGTGATACTGGTACTCAATTCTTTTGGTATTCCATGTTGATGCATATGTTCTTTTTTAGGAATGCTGATTTCTTTGCTGAGAAGATGAACTTAAGACAATCAGTTAATGGAGAAAGATTTCCAGTACAGATATGGGCTACAGATTTGTCCTGTAATAAGGAAAGCACCAATTATGTGCAATTTGATAATTGTTTTGCTACAAAATTGAGGGCTAGATTGATGGTAAATGTACCTAGGATCCCTAAGGAAGTGCATAATTTCCTTAGGCCGAAGAAGACGAAACCAGATTTGAGGGTTTTACATAACTGGGGTGACATTATCCCATATCTAGTCATCACTATCCTGAGAATATATGGATTTCAAGGAACCCCTCACATACTGCCATACAATGTGCCACCAAGACTAGGGTTTGTAGAAGTTATGTGGCAGATGGGGTGTATTCATGAAGATAACTTAACTGGAAAGGGGAAGGGAACATTATTCCCTGATTATATAGTAGTGTCTGACTTTACATCTTCAAAGGGAGGCTAGACATTTTTTGAAAAATTCTTTATTAATTACCATTTGAGATTTGGTCCAAGGCGACAACATGATCCTGAAGGTTTCTTTGCTCTTTTCAGACAAAGAATAAAAAGTGGAAAATTTGCACATGAGCTCAATTTCCCTGAGGACTTGATCAGGAATGAATTTGATTTAAATAGATAGGAATTGAACAAGGAAAAGTGGATAGCTTATAGTAAGCTACTGGATATTGTGCATGAAATGGATCCGATGTATGATCCATTAATGGAATTCACTCCATACCACAAGAGAATTGATTTTTTAATGAAGAATTTCAAGTAGATAATGGACACCTTGACAACCAAAAAGATAAATTTAAGGCTAAGTTTGGATATGCAAGGAAAAAGTGATGTGCCAATTGAAACAAGGCCAGTATGTCAACCTACACATAGGCGGCCCATTTATAGGAGGAAAAGGGATACTAACAGTGATGAGGAAGAAGTAGACAGAAAAGGGAAGAAAATAATGAAGGCGCCTTCACGACCAGGCCCAAAATTCAAAGTACCTGGGGCTATCAAAATCAATGAATTAAAATCTTCACCAGAGCGTAGTCTCCCATCACCACCACCTGAGCCAAGCCCTAAGAGGCAAAGAACTGATCACCTACCTAAGGATCTCAAAGATAAAATTATTGTTACTGATCAAGACATGCAGGTTGGTATGTCATCCCCTCTTAGGTCAGCTAAATTGGTTCTATTCAATTTGGATATGAAGGGTAAGAGTGTGCAGGATGCAAGAATGGAGGCTTGCAAGGAGTTCTTAGATAACAATGCATTTGTAAAGACTCGTGTATTCTTATAATTGGCATGGAGGATGAAATTTGAGGAATATCAAAATAAATGCAAGGAGAGAAGAGAACTAAGGCCTGACAGGTCAGATCAAAAGAATGATGAAGAAGTGAAAGCTGAACTAATGGAAGAGTTCAAAAACATCACTCCTGAAGAAGGAAGACAACTAGTGAATCAAGCTGGTGTTTTAATTTTTCTTGAATGGGACATAGCAAATGCAGTGGCTTTCAATGCCATTATAAAGTCCAAGAATCCTTTTTAGGATTCTGAAGAAGTTAAGGCAGGATTAAAAAACTCTGCCTTCAGTGAAGAATATGAGACCCTGGCAATTTGGGCATTGGCTCCACAAGGAAGAAAGCCAGACATTGATGATATTAATCCAAATTTTAAAGGAGGATTAATAATAAAAAGGGCTTCAGAGACTACAATAATCGAAGCCACTAGTTTAACTATGAATGTGGCCAAGTTGGCCCAAAAGACTACTGAAAGGGAGGAGGCTGAAAAAAAGAGCCTAATGGAGAAGTATAACATTTTAACTGAAGAATATAGTAAAATGCAATAAACAAATGTTGAGCTGCAAACTGAAGTAGAAAGGTTCAAGTATAAACATACTGGGGAAACATCCAATGCTCTAGGAACCAACACATCACCTCCCATAGTAGGGTCAATGCCTCCTGCTTCTCCAAATGTTTCTACACCAGGGTCTCCCATTCAAAATCCTGCTCTTACCCCTCCTTTAGAACAAGTTGATGAAGAAACAAAGTGCTTTGTTGATCCAACAAAGAGGCAGCTCATGCAGAAAATTGATCATTATAGACATCACTAAGGGTAAACGAGGAGGGTTTTCTTTCAAAAGAAAAAAAAATTGTTACTACTGTTTTGGAGCATTTAAATGAAAAGGTGGATAATAAACTGCCCTCTATACATTCTTTGTATTGTTTGCTATTTGAAGCAATAAAGAATATTGATAGGGATTAGGGGATAGTGATTCCAATAATTCAAAATTGGATCCCTAGGGAAAATGATCTAGATGTTATGAATAAAGCCTCAAGGTTTGATGTAAACAACATGCCCCAATCATTGAAGCCTACTTATATATTAGTTAAATCATTGCAAGATTTTTAGACATTACCAGATGATCTAAGTAGAAAGATTAGGGAATTGGTAAAGAACTTCAATGATTGGGGTAACACACTATTACCTAATATAACTGATGAGTAGGGGGAAATCAGAACACTCCAACAATGGCAGGATCAAGCAAGTAAAGTCATCAATAATCAAATTAAATAATTTGTGATGACTCATATTATGATTTGTTGGTAAATTGTATGGATAAGCTTATTGGTATCGGCTCATTTTTGGAAAGATTTGAAAGAGATGCTAATCAGGTAGCGGTAAAGTATATGCCTTATAGTACAAAGGTAAATGAGGTGATTAATTTTGACTGGCCAACTAACGAAGAATACCAGAGGTGGGTGGCTAAGTATTTGAATGATGATGAGTAAAAAGAGTGGGCTACCAATAGGTGGCAAATCAGCTGTTGCGATTATAGCGTTTCTAGTTTTGTATGGATGACTTTCTTGGCGTGGATTTTGTGTGGTTTTTTATTATTGCATCAACCTTCCTCCGTTGACATGATGAACAAGAATATGCTCCAGGATGATTGTTGTTGTAATGATTTTTGGAATATCATCAGGTGTCTAAATTGGCTGGTGAGGTGTGTACTTTCTAGCTCGATGCTTGTTTTCTCCTTCATTTTCTATAAGAAGGATTTCAAGGCCAGAAGTACGAGGGTAGCAAGTTAGAGAATTTTGATCGAGTCTAGGAAAAGTCGCATAGCAGATTGTAAAGTCATATGTTTCTAAAGAGAAATGCAATTTAGGATTCTAAGTCATTCTGTGATAGGTTTTGCGTTTATGTGGATTTAATGTTGCATAGTAGTACTAGCATTTGAATTGAAATGAAAAATTTGAGCTCATGTCTCTCCATTGTATGTGCATATCTGAACTTTGAATAAAATAACTAAGGGTTGTTTCATTCATCTCACTGTTGTGGTGTGTATGATTCTATTTTAGCTTTAATTCAAGAAATTAATTAAAATGCTTGAATGGGATTATAGGCGGATATGTGTTGTATAAAGATTTGATAAGTAGTCCTGGGTTAGAATGCATCTGATAAAATTGTAATGCAAATTGTCGAGGATCTTATATGTGATATAAATTTGTTATAAACCTCTAGATGCTTATGAATTTGACTCCTGCAATGGATATATGGCACTGATCTAAGTTGTAATTATTCGTATAGTTGAGTATTTGTTTGTCTTTTCCTAGAGCTTGCTACAAATTGCAAATCATTGACTATCTTATACAATGGATTGTGTTTAGCTATCTCATGCTTTAAATAGTTGATACTGTCTATGAACAACCAATTCTAGTTGATATTATCTTATCGTGTTGAGCTATTAAGTGAGATCATCTTCTATTGTTAATGTTGTTTATAATAATGGTGCAGAGGTTGTAAACACATTAAGGGATCACCCTCCCAGGTCTTGCAGAGCCTGACATGTAGGATACTTTTAAAGTCCTCATCAGTTGGTCCAGGTCCTTCGAGCTGTCTTCGATTGAAATTGGCAATTCCATAGGTAGATTAGAAGACAAACCTAGTTACATTGTAAAAAAAAACCAACATACATGTCAACCACTGAACAACCACCTCTACAACTGACTTTTTAATCTTTAATGATGACATGAAACATAAAACAAACCAATTTCAAGGTTGTTAACATCACTATTGAAATGTTTAAATTTTTTGACCTTTCAAACATTAAAAAGTACATCATTAAATTAATTATGTAATGGCATAAAAATTAAAAACATCATGAATTAATTATGTAACCACATAAGTCAAATATAATTCTATCAAGAAATTAAGATCAAATAGATAATATAATTTGCATAACTTATACATTTCAATGTCATGATCTTCCCCATCCAGCTCTTCCAATCCCGTATCATCGATCAGATTCAACATTGTGGGATTGGTAATATCCATCATCGCTAAATTTGATATCAGTTCGATAATGTCATCATCCACACGGATATCATCTTCGCGAACATTAACTCCTACATCATCATGATCTAGTTCCTCCTCTTGCGACATCTTGTCGGGGACATCATCAACTAAATTGATCCTAATCATCATCTACATCATCTTCTAGTTCTTGGTATCTTCTTCTTCCACCACATTATACTTTACCATCCTTCCTCTTGGATCATGTCTAACAAAAATGACCAACCTGGTTTACCTGGAACCTCTGAGTAAAATACCTACTCACATTGGCTTGGAAGAACATAGGGCTCATTTCCAGCTTGCTCGATCAACCTTTATTAACCATGGCAAATCCATTATCATGTTCATAAAAATTCTCTCAGGATCATTTTCATTCAATTGCCATGCCATAGATAAATAAAAATTATTTGAAAGGGACTTAAAAGTCACACTCAAGTATATCATCCAAAATCCCATAGTATCCAATTTTTTGAGACTTTTGGATGTATGTCACTTCTTAGAGCATTTGAAACTGAGAAATTGCTGCATTATACCAGAATCACATTTTTCTTCTATATCATCCAAAATTTCAATTTTATGGCCATTGCACACCACCTTATGGTATTGTTTGTCGCCAATATGTCAAACATGTAAAAATTATTGCAATATCGTGGGTTGATAAACATATTTATTCTTGGCGAATGTATGCAAAGAAAACAATCTCAAGATACATATACATCAATATACTTGAAAATAATTAAATAATATGGGTGATTAATATATTTATATGTACCTGTTTATCTCTTAAACCATATGCTAAATCAATTTCCCTTTGTGTAACATTGGAATCTCCATTACGATGAGCTTCTTTAACCAATGAAGCCACACCTTCCCATGTTAATGCGCGACCAAATTGTTGACATCATTCAATCCATACCATCATTCAATCAAGATTGTTGGTGATGTACAAATGTAGTCCATCCCACTCTTGACCAACTGTACCAAAAAAAATTGAAATTCACAAATGACATATAATTAGTTAAATACCACAATATATGACCTTAATTTATAATTGATGTATATTAAAGATTAAAAATTAAATAAGTACAATATACATAAGAACCATATGTAAAATGTATTTCAATTAATCTCCATGACCATCTTATAATTACCTCTCACTTTCCTCAATCTACTATTCCCCAATAGGTACTCCCCTTCGAATTTTTTAATGGAATTGGGATCCCAAATGCGATCTACATGGATCTTTGCTGCAAACTTAGGAAGATATTCACTAATGTACACCATATATCCCTCCACCATAGAAACCTCAGGATGTGCTCTTTGTCTAACCAAAGCTTTCAAAAATTTCAAGTGCCTCTCAACCATCCACATTGACCTTGTGTGTACAGGTCCACACAATTCAATCTCCTCAACTTGATGTATAAGGTAGTGTTCTTATGCATTGAAAAATGTTGAAGGTAGACACTTTTGCATTTCACACATTAGACGAGGAATTTTTCTCTTCCAATAATTTATATGTTCTTTATGGATTTCTTTAGATGATAGTCATCTACAAGTGATTCAAGGTGCAAATATATTAATGAGATATAACAAAAATATACAGTATATTATATAACAAGTAAAACAAATGGAACTTATAAGATGTATATAGCGAATTAAAAAAATCTCGCTACTTACCTCATGTATTTTTCAAGATCATATATAACTTGCTTGACATTGTTGTCAAAGTTGTTTGAGAGAGATAGAGGTAGAACGTACTGCAACAATTATAAAATGATTTTTTTAATTATTTTTCCAAAAGTAGTAAACACAATACACTAAAAAGTAAATGCATTTAACAAGTGTATATAATATACCAGAATAATTACCTTAATGAAGGTATGACAATCATGCGCTTTCATCCCTGACCCAAATTCACCTTTCTTTGTTATTATATTGTTTATGTTTGTAGAAAATCCTGTGGGAAATTAAATTTTTTGTATGACTTTTTTTATAGCATTGCTTTGCTGCTCTGTTAATAACCAAGGAAGGGCACTTATATTAATTTGGTCTTAATCGCTATTTAATTCAATGGAATTTTTCATTGCATGATTGGCTTCTTGAATGTTAGTACAAATTTTGACAATTTTTTCTTTATCATGCCTTCCATCCGATATTTTTTATAGCGTTTATGTTATATTCTTTCTGATATGCATTGTATCAAACAAATGCACAATTTGTAGTTGCTCATAGTAGGGCAACCTACTAAATTATCTGGGATAAATTTTCAGTCCTTGTGGAAGTCGACCATTAATTCCTTGACGACCTTCATGAAGCATATAAGTTAAACAAATTAACAACGAGAATCATTGTCAATTACAACATGAGTAAACACAACACAATATAAAAATATAAATTCAAAACATATCATTTATGATAGATAAATAATTTGATTCAATGTATAACCTTGACGATTAATTCTATTATATTCCAACTTCCATAGGCAAGGTGACATTCTTCATGGTTTTGATGTAGTCTACTCTTTCCCATTGAAAAGATGTTTTTCAGTAGTTTGATACTTATGATTTCTATGGAGGAAGTGCCTATACTCATCAAACACCTGCTTTCCTAAACTTGTTGAACGACGAGATTTCATCTTTGGACCACAAATTGGACATGCAAATTTTCCCTTTGTTTGAAGACCTGGAAGATGATATATAATTGGATTAAATATGTCAATTTTTTTAATTATATATAATGAATAGATTATTTTAAAAACATGCATGATATCTACTTCATCAAATTAAATATTGTTAAAGTGCAGTCGAACGTTATAAAATACCACAAAAATGTGTTAGCCTTGAGGCATCATGAATTGTCCATAGGCATTTGGAATTGAAATTGTCTTTGTCCTATTGGTCAGGCGTCATACATAGTGACGCCATTCCATAACTTTAGTAACTCGTCGATAAGAGGCTCGATATATACATTCATATCTTTAACTTGGTACTTACCTAGTTGAATGAACATAAACATTACATAATTATTATAACCATTTTACTACAATATATATAATTAATGTACATGACTATTGAATGAAAAAAATATAAGTCATTATGCAACAAATAAGACAAATGAGATGCTACTACGTTAAAGAAAATTGATGTAAACAAATACCTGGAACAATCATTGACAACATTATGTGCTCCCTCTTTATTGACATCCATGGAGGAATGTTATTGTTGATAACAAAAATAGGCCACACTGAGTAAATAGATCTCAGCTCTCCAAATGGATTGACACTGTCCGCTCCCAATGAAAGTCTAAGATTACGAGGTTCTTTTTTAAAGTGTGGCCATTTTTCCTCCATGTCCCTTAATGTAGAACCATTTGTAGGCATTCGAAGAATGTCATCTCCACTTCTATTATGTGCATGGTAATCTATAAATTTCACTAAGCTTTCGCACCTAAATAATTGTTGCATACGTGGAATAATGAGAATATAACGAAGAACCTTGTGAGGCACCTTTTTTAGTAGTTGACCTGTTTGATATCTACTGATATGACATTTTGGGCATTCTGTTGCAAATTCCTATTGTTTATGATATATAATATGATCATTGGGACATGCATCTATTGCTTGATACTCCATTCTGATATCTTTCATAATGGCACATAAATCTCATTATGAGCAAGGTAAAATATTTGATGGTGGTAACAAAAATTCACCAATCAATCTACAACAAAAAATAATTTGTTCATATAAAGAATATTAATGGTATATATTTCATCCTTTATTTACTAGTGATGAACTAACAACAATTAAAATAGATGAAAAAAGATGACATATATGACATACCTTAACATCCGTGAGATTGCTATGTTTGATAAACCATTCATAACCTTCAAGTTCAACAGCAATAATATAGCAGAGAGAAGAGTTGTTTTAGAGCCTTCATAAAGGGGCTCGTATGCCTTCTCAAGTACAGGTAAATCATGAACATCATCAAAGTCATCTTGATCATCATGATCAGCTCTGCCACTAAATGTGTCATGGATCAATATATTCATACCATCATCTTCAACTGTGTTTTCTGGCGCATGATCATCTTCTTCCATAAGATCATTAACTTCATCTTCGATATTCACAACTCCATGTGAAAACCACATTCTTGGGCTGTGATAATCCATATCATCTGCCTAGGGCCGCCACCTTTATAATAATGATAACACAAATAAACCATGATCATGATCAAGTGATTATATATATATATAAATGTTAAAACAATATAAACATTTACAAATTCAATCAATATAAAGACATATAATGAACAACTTACCAATGGATGATAATCATACCCCCCTTCAATGTGACCATGCTACCTACAATGTTTCTCAACTGTTGTGATTAAAAGTCGTATTTTCGCCCTTGCAATTATTGCAAGGAAAATAACATTCCCATCACCCTTTCTTTCAAGCCCACAATCTATCAAGTGTTTCTTCATTTTTTTCACGGACTAATATTATCGACATGATTTTTCTTTACCAAGCTTGACTATTTAGATCTTCAAAAATATCAAACTCACACCAATAATTTTTATTCATAGACAGGTAACATAATCTAATAATTTTGATATTTTACACCAAAAAAATTTGGCAGGCAACCATCCCTGCAAAAGAGAAGATAGTCTGAAGTTAATGACCCCAAAAAACACTTTAAAATGCTAATTCCAAAACTTATTAAATTCAAATTTTACTATGATTTCCAACCGTTAAGACTCCTAAAATCAGAATATTGAACTTGATCACAAAATTCCTACAACAATGGAGGTAGAGAGCTAGTAAAAGCAAGTGACCCATTCCTAATGAGCAACAAGTCGAAATCATCGTTGCTAATGCCAATACAAATTTATCCTTTTAGTTAAAGATGCAATGTGTCACTTCTTATGACAAGCTTATCCCTAGGGCCCTCAACATTGAGAGAGTCATAATAAAAAATAGAAGCATTGGTAAGAGCATGATTAGGGTACAAACCCTAGGCCTCTGTAGAAACATAAACAATAACTATAGTGGATTAGTGAGGTTGCAATACCAGAAAGATTGAGACATTGTAGGTAATAACAAAATATTGCAATCTAAAGATTGTAGCAAATAACAAGCACACTATGTAGCTTAGTGATATTTGTAAATGCAATCTACGGTAAGAAGAATGACAGTCACTTGAAATGTGACAGTCAAAAAGAGGTTGAGCAGTGACAAGATAATAAAGCTCAAACCTTGCATAGTAAAGTGGAGATTTTAACAGTGAGTTTCCTTACCCCCTTGCTGACTTCAAGGGTTTTTCAAATGCTTTTGGTAGTGTTAGACAAGAAAAATGCAATCAGGGAATGACTGTCCAAATGAAGTAACAGTGGTAATCATAGGTTCAATGTTTCTTCTTAGCCATTAATGTATAATGGAGGTATTGGATTGCATGTTTGAGCAGTGTTTTGAGACTCATCAAAGATGGGAGAATAGTGAATAATACCTTGTGGACTGTGAACTAGTGTCAATAACGTTGAAGAATCTTAAGAACTACAATACCATGAAACAATGAGCCCCCTATAGTAAGTAGGAAGTCTATAGGGCATAGTTTGATTTTATAGAAGGATGCTCATGAAAGGAATCTTCAAGTGATAGTGAGTGAGCTGTTTGAGATTGCAGCTTAGGGTGCAATACCCAGTCTTAAAGGAAGTTAGCAAAGTAGTAAATGTGCAAGAAAATTGAATCGTACCCAACAAATAATTCACAATGTTATCTTCCATAATGCCTTGAGTTTGAAGACAAAAATCTCATTGTATCTTCATGATGAAAGTGGTGACCTTAATGGTCAATCACTGGAAACCATGATTTTAAAACATGCTATTGTACTTATGGAGGCAACATTTTAAGCAAGGCAGTGAGTGGTGGTTTGGAACAATGGCAAGTATGAAGGACTTGCTTTATATGCATACTATGCAGTCTAGCTTAAGACATCATTCTTAGAAGAGATTGAAGGTGGATTATGGAACTTAAGGGTTACCATGAAAATGATTAAAGAAAAGACTGAGATCTATTTAAAAGCCAGGGTCATGAAGATATTAAAATGTCACATGCAAAACCCTAGTAGCTGGAGTAATGAATACAGTGCCAAAGAGGATAGTGTGTTGGGGTAGATTTAGGAGATCTCCACATTATCTAATTATAGGGAAATACATCATTTATTTATTTTTTTAATTAAAATAAATCATTCTAAACCCTATATAGGATACATTGATACTTCAAAAGCCTCTGAAGGAATTTGAGATTATGCAAATATATGTCAAGTAACATTCATAAGGTTTAGAAAATCTTAATCACTCTCTAGAATAGCCCATTAAACATGGGTTGTGCTTGAATGCACTACATAATTGATATAACACAACCACTCTGCATATCAACCAGAGTTATAGGCTCTTTATTGCAGCAAGAGGTAATCACTCTTGGATCATGCTATAATTACATCCTAACCTGTTAAACTTGATTATACAACCTGAATTAACTACATTATATGAGTGCCTCCATTTCTATCACAACATAGCCACATTAAACTTGGGTCACACATGAATGCATCCTGTATTTGTTATAGCACAACTGTGCCACATGACCAATAGAGTTATGGATCACATAATAACAGTCACAAGAATTTGTTCCTTGGTTGTGATCTTATGGTGATTCCACACAACAAAATCTGGATATGAAATTCTCAAAACCTTTAACCTCTAAAAATGAAATCTGATGAGATGTTGCTTTAAAATATGATTTTCAAACCTGGAACTACAAATCTAACTTCACAACTGAATTCTACAAAAAGACAATGACTACCCTCAACCTGGTGATATCTTCTTGATTTTTTTCTAATTTTTCCCAAGAAAATTATCCTTAGTTCTCCACAAATTGTATCAAGTAGAGAAAAACACTGTCGCAATAAATCAGGAGTGAACTCACTTTTCTTTATGTTGTCCACAATTTGATTTTTTTTTATTTTTCATGTTTGTCAAAAATTCGACAAAAATGATAGCCGACATTTCAATGAACCCCAGGTTCATCAAAATTTCAACGAACGTCGGGGATAAACTTTCAAAAAATTGGAAATTACACATCAAATTTTACAAGCACCGTCAGACAGTTTCGTCGGATTTTGCAGTTAAATGTATTAGTGCATGGTTCCACAACTTCAAGATGTGGAGTTGGGGATATCTTCTTTGTCATGAGTCCTTGGAGAACTTCTGGAGTGAGAGTCATGCATATTCTAGGCTTAGTTGGGGTGATAGAAATAGAAGAAGGATTATGAATGGGTAGAGAAGTAGGATTATGGATTGGTGGACTAGGATTAGATGGAGGACTAAGAGCAAATGGAGGATTAGGATTGGTGGGGGGATCAAGATTAGATGGAGGGTTAGGACATGGTGGAGTGGAAGATGGAGTGACATAGGAGGATATGGATGGTGGATTGGGACAAGAGGATGTGGGTGGTGGATTGTAGTAAACGTATTGGGATAGAGGATTCAGATGGGAAGATTGGGATGGTGGATTAGGATAGGAAGACATGGATGGTGGATTTGGATAGGAAGGTGAGGATGTAGGATTAGGATAGGTTGATGAGGATGTAGGATTAAGATAAGAAGGTGTAGATTTTGGATTAGGATAGGTTGATGGGGGTGTAGGATTAAGATAAAAAGGTGTGGATGTAGGATTAGGATGGGTAGATTGGTAAGGAGGATTAGGATAGGGGGACATGGATGGGGGATTGTAATAGGAGTATTGGAATGGTAGATTAGGATGGGAAGGTTGGGATGGTAGATTGGGATAAGAGGATGTGGGTGTTGGATAAGAGAAAGATGTAGATGAAGGATATGATGAATATACATACGAGAAAGATAATGTATATCCCTTGTCAAAGGTAGCATAAGGATTGCTAGTAGGTGTGGGTGAAGGAGTAATGGGATGGCTCAAAGGGGTGATTAGATTTTGGAAAGTGGTTGGGGAAAGATTACTAGAAATGATAGCATCAAGGGGATCTATTTGATATACCTCTTGATCAACAAGACTCACGTTATGGTTGCCAATGTAATTAGGATTCCTATTTACTATTTTTGGTTGCAGTGGTGAAGGATAAGGATTCGTGATGTCAGATGGGATGGATACAGATTGAAAATATGGGAATAGATGATTAGAAGGAAAGAAAAGGTGATGAAAGGATAAATAGGATGAATTTGAAGAAGATGGAAGAAGGGGATCTTAAGATTTATTTCAATGTCAAAAGATCTTGGATGATGGACTAAAGCTCAGTTTGGGATTTAGATTAAGCTCATATTAGGATTGGATTAAAGCTCAGATTAGGAATGGATTGAAGCTTAGATTAGGATGATTGGAGGATGTGATGGGATTTATTCTAAACCAAGTTCAGGGGTTTTACCTAGACGACATAAGGTGCTGATAATCAAATTTTGCCAAATTTGGCAGTTTTCAAAAAATATCAAATTTTTCCATTTTAGGAAATTTCACATGCATATCTTTGAGATTCCAATTTTTCTCCCAAAAAATCATAATACTAAGGTAGGATGAATTGCCAACTAACATCCTAAATTTGAAGCATGAGTATCGAGTTATTACCAAAAATGACCTTTTAAAAATTGGAAAAAAATACTAAATTATCATTTTGAGGGTCAAGATCAAAGTTTCAAGCCCCGAAAAAGTGTAAGAATGGGGACCAACCGACTCAAGCTCTATTGGGAATACACATGCCACCTCATAAAGCAACCACCCATAAAATTTTAGCCCAAATAGACACCCAAGTCAAAGGTTATGACCTCTGAAAGTTCCTGCGTCAAAAATCAAAACCCTTAAAACTAAGTCTAGGTTATTGGGATCGATGAAGCGATAGTAGATGTGGACTCTAATGACGTTCTAAGATGCACCTATGTGATTTGGTCGATGAAATGATGACTTTCAGAAAGTGTTGATGAACAGGAATGACGATGATAGGAAGACAACTAAAGGTCTATTCTCGGGAAAATTTTCCTATTTCTGAAGGCAAATTTGCTTGTTCAGGGATGGAAAGGAAGATTCATCGAAGCAGAAGGCAGATTCACCCAAATAGAAGGCAGATTCACCCAAACAGAAGGCAGACTCACCCAAACAAGATGTAGAATCACCCAAGCAAGGATTAGGCTTGCCCAAACAGGGAGAAAGCTCATCCAAACAGGATTAAGACTCGCCTAAACAAGCAACAAGCTCACCCAAATAGGGATTGGGTTCGCCTAAACAGGATTTAGACTTGCCTAAAACTGTGATAGACTCACCTAAAATAGAAGCAGATTTGCCCAAACTAGAAGCAAATTCGCCTAAACAGAGTGCATAATCACTCAAACAGTGAGTAGAATCGCCCAAACGGTGTGCAAGGTCGCTCAAACGATAGTTAGATTTGCCTAAATAGGTGACAAAATCACCTAAATTGGAAGCAGATTCACCCAAACTGGAAGTAGATTCGCCCAAACAGTGATCAGAATCACCCAAACAAGGTACAAGGTCACTCAAACAATAGTCAAATTTTCCTAGACAGGAGGCAAACTCGACCAAATAGGATGTTGGTTCGACTAAACTAGTGGCAGGCTCGCCCAAACAGATTTTAGACTTGTCTAAATCTGAAAATGGTCAAACAACGTTGATAAATAGGGAGACAGAGAACTCCAACAGGGGAAACAAACTTGATGAATGGGAAAATGGATTTGTCGAATGGGGAAACAGACTTGATGAATGGGGAAACTAATTCGCCGAATGGGGAAACAGACTCACTAAATGGGGAAACAAACTCCTCGAACGGGGAAACAGACTCGAAACAGACTCATAATAGGGAAAAAAAATCTCTTGATGGAGAAAAAGACTCTAAATAGGGAAACCAACTAATCGAACGGGAAAAAAGACAAACAAATTGATGGATAAACAAACTAACCAAACGAAAGATGTGATTGGCTGTTCAGGGTAATAAATCACCCAACTATGATGCAGATTCACCTTTTTCTAGGGAATGGGAAAATGTGATGACTTAGGGGACTAAAATAACAAGCAAAATCACCCAAAGATGAAGTAGGTTTTCCCCTTTTGATGAAATAGGTGAATGTGTTGGGTTGCTTGACTAGTAGAATGACTCAGACAACAAGCAAAATCACCCCTTTAGGTATCAAGCTTTCCCAAGATAGTGGTAGACTTGTCTAAACAGGGTGTAGACTCATGTATTCTATGGAGAATGGGTGATTTTAGCAAGGAAAAACTAAGAAATAACTCAGAAAGAAGATAAGGTTGCCCTTGTGGACAACATGTTCACCCCAAACAAAGGAAAATTCACCCTTGACAAAGGAAAATTTTCCCAAACAGTAGACTTGGACTAGACTTGGTAAAAAAAAAAAGCTATGACAAAGGACAAAAACACAACAAACAACAAATAGAAGGTAAGGCTAACTCAACCAAAAATGCACTAGTTTCACACAAAGAAGACATTACAAACAACATAGTCCTAAGAATTAGTGATAAGGGTATGGCCAACATGGTCCTCTATCTAGGCTAAACAAGGTGATATCGTGAGTCCCTGATATATGCACGGTACATGGGGCACAACCATGAACACCAGCCTGTCTACAAGTGTGAGTCGGGAGCCCAAGTGAAGTACTGGAAACTCATACCAACTTTTCATGTCTTATCTAGGTATCACTCTATCTTTGACATTCTACCAAACACGATGTGATTGGATTGGGGTACAACTTTGACTCTCCCCCCTTTATATACTCTTTTGGTACATGTGGTTGGGATCGTCCCTTGGGGTGATGAAATCCTCAAGCAGGTCCCACTAACATAAGACACTAGATATTTTTGGCCAGTCCCCAAGCTCGCACGAAGCACAAGGGGAGAGCTTGGACATTCTAGTATCTCCTGGGTAACACAAATAGACTAAAATGGACTGCAATTTCTCATCATCCAGGATTGCCAAATGGCGCAAGGGGATTGGATATGTCAACAACCCACTTAACAAGCATGACAAACAAATAGATTTGACTCCCCTTGATTAGTTCTATGTGTGCCTAACTAGTATGAAAATCACAACAAACAAAGCTAACTAAGGGTCTTGGCCTGCTCATCCTGCAGCAAATATGTTAGTAGTTTCAACCTTCGGCCTTGGACAAATGAGAAACAACTATAAAAATGTTAGAAAAAAGTAGACACACTCACCAACAAATGAATTAGGGGGTTAGTACCTAAAAAGATAAGAAACGAACTCTGAAAATGAAATTTTAAGTCACTGTTTACCTCATAATCGCCTCTATTTGAAGCAAAATTGCCTATTCTAAATGCAAAATCACCCATGTCAGCATCAGAATTGCCTGTTCTAATAGCAAAATCACCTCTATCAACAACAGAATCACCTATTTCAGAGGCAGACTTTCCTATTTATAGAATGCAGACTCACTTAAGTCAGAAGCAGGGTCGCCTATTTGAGAAATAGGGAACAAATTTGCCCCTGTTTGGCAGATGGGCAAATCTGCAAATGTAGATTCACCTTTGTTGAAGTTAGGATCACTTGTTCTAATGGTAGAATCACCCATGTTGCTAAAGAATCACCTATTCTAGTAGCAAAATTACTTTTGTGTAACGTAAACCTGCAAAACTTCAAACAAAAAAACACATAAAAAGAACAAATCCATTTGTGGGTCCCACCAGGCGTGCCAAAAATTTGTGCAGCATGATTTCCTACCCTAAATGATGCAAAATAAAAGAAAATGCAAAAGGAGAAATACACACAACACCACCTCATGATAAGCCTAGTTGAACTTGAACAAAAGAAAGATTAAACAAAAGATATGACCTTGCTCAAGTTGATTTTTCTTCACATCTGATTTTAATGCTCCCACTTGTCTTTTTCGAATAATGTTTTGAATAGTCCATGAGATCTTCTTAACTAGTAGATTCCAACTTGACTCTTGGTTTTCTAATTGCTACAACTCAACCTTCCATCTCTCTTCCATCCTTTCTATAGCTTTCCTTAGCTCTTTTATCTCTTGGTCAATTTTCATTTGTTTTTCCTTTTCTTTTTCCTCTCTTTTTCTTTCTTTTTTCCTCTTTTGTGAACCCTTGGCCTACAAGTACTTCTTCAACACATCCATTCTTCTGTCTTTTCCAAGCAAGTCTCTTTCACCTTGTTTCTCTTGTCTTTGTGACACCTCACCTATGTTTCCTCTCTTCTTCACTACCCAGTGTCTTGGTATCTAGGTTCTTCCTTCAACCTGTAAAAAGACAACACATAAACTCCCAAAACTCACTTGCCTAGATCTTTGGACTCTGATACCAATTGATGTAGAGTTGAGGTTCAAAACCAAATTTGAGCCTTTTTGGATGGTACAATACAAATATATGGTTTTCCTAATGCTTGTTGGAAACCCTAGTTTTATCATAGACCATGTGTTTCTTTTGGACTATTACAAGAAAAATTAGTCATACATGATAGCTTATACCAAAAATGCCATAACTTTTACAAATCTCAATAGAAATTGATGAGACCAATTGAAAATGAAAGTAGATTCTCATCACTAACTTCTCCAACCAGTTTCAGATCATTATATGAAAGATACAATCTATATTGGATGGTACTATACAAAGATATGGTTTTCTTAATGCTTGCTAGAAACCCTAGTTTTATCATAGACCATGTGTTTCTTTTAGATTGTTATAGGAAAAGTCAGTCATACATGACAACCTGTACTAAAAATGCCATAACTTTTACAAATCTCAATAGAAATTGATGAGACCAATTGGAAATGAAAGTAGATTCTCATCACTAACTTCTCCAACTAGTTTTATATCATTATATGAAAGATACAATCTGTACAAACCAAGAGAACATTCTACAACATGAGAAAAATTCATAAATAATGCACAAAAACAAGGGTTTCTTCTTCTTCAAAATTTCCAACCATCTCCAACCCCCAAATTTGAGTTGCCATTACATATTTATTATATTAAAACCATTTCTAACTTCCCAACAAACTAATCAACTTCTACATAACCTTGACTCTTCATATTCCCATTCTTGTATTTATGCAACTTTTCAATATGACAATTTTGCAAGAATTGACAACTTTTAACCATAATTACAAAATGACCCAACCAAAAACTCGTAGGATCTAAAATAGACTCAAACATGTTCAAAATGGTATAAATGGCCTTATTACAAGCTTAGATCATCTAACTAACTCAAACTTCACAAATTGGCCTCATGGAGGCTTAAACCTGACAAGGTGCTCCTACACCATACTCCCGACCAAAAAGAAACTCAAGTACCTTAACTAAGAACCTGAAAATGCATGAGAACCTCCATCAATAATCTGCTTTATCTTGAATCTAGGTTTACCCTTTCTTAAGGCTGCAATCACAACAAGAAAATAGTGTATTCCATCCTCCTTCCACTCAAATGCATGCTTAAACTCATCCACCTTCCTTAGCAAATCATCCTTAAGATTTTCACCTTTTGTTTCTATCCTTTTTATTTGATATTTTTCCCTTATGACCACTTCTTTATTAGGTTCACTAACCTTTGGTGTGACAAAAACTGAAAGACCATTATCCTCTTTGGAAAATAATGAAGAAAACACCATTTCAACATACCTTTGAAGCCAACCTTGATCCCGCAAAATCAATTCATTCTTCAAGTTTGTTGTCTTGGTAACTTCAAATTTTGGAATAGATACAACCTCCATCCATTCTTTTTCTTCTACCATCACCACCTCAGCTTTCTTGGTTTGTTCACCATCTTCCTTCATCAACAAAGATTCTATTGTCTTCACATCTAGTTTTAACACTCCCACTTGTCTTCTTCGAATAATCTTTTGAATAGGTCATGAGATCTTCTTCTTAACTAGTAGATTCTAACTTGACTCTTGGTTTGCTAGTTTCTGCAACTCAACCTTCCATATCTCTTCCATACTTTCTATATCCTACCTCAGCTCTTTTATCTCTTGGTCAATTTTCATTTATTTTTCCTTTTTATTTTTCCTCTCCTTTTCTTTCTTGTTTCCTCTTTTGGAAACGCTCAGCCTACAAGTACTTCTTGAACACATCCATTCTTCTCTCTTTTCCAAGCAAGTCTCTTTCACCTTACTTCTCTTGTATTTGTGACACCTCACCTAGGTTTCCTCTCTTCTTCACTACCTAGTCTCTTAGTATCTAGGTTCTTCCTTCAACTTGCAAAAAGACAACACATATCTTCCCAAAACTCATTTTCCCATATCTTTGGGCTCTGATGCCAATTGATGTAGAGCTGAGGTTCAAAACCCAGTTTGAGACTTTTTGGATGGTGCAATAGAAAGATATAGTTTTCTTAATGCTTGTTGGAAACCCTAGTTTTATCATAGACCATGTGTTTCTTTTGGACCGTTATAGGAAAAATCAGTCATACAAGACATCTTGTACCAAAATGGCTATAACTTTTACAAATCTTAGTAAAAATTGATGAGACCAATTGCAAATGAAATTTGATTCTCATCACTAACTTCTCCAACTAGTTTCAAATTATTATATGAAAGATACAATTCGTAAAAACCAAGAGAACATTCTACAACATGAGAAAAATTTAGAAATAATGCACAAAAACAAGGGTTTGTTCTACTTCACAATTTCCAACCATCTCCAACCCCCAAATTTGAGTTGGAATTACATATTTATCATATTAAAACCATTTTTAACTTCCCAAATAAATAATCAACTTCTACATGATCTTGAATCTTCATATTCCCATTCTTGCATTTTTGCAACTTTTCAATATGACAATTTTGCAAGAATTGACATCTTTTAACCATAATTGCAAAATGACCCAACCTGGTGTAGCCACAATAGGAGGGTCCTCAAAGAGAACAATCCAGACCATGCAACAAGAGTCACACAATAGAAACAACACAAAATATGGAGGAAAATGTAGATTTAAATATTCTCATTAACAAAAAAACTAAATTACTATCACCCGACAACATCCGGTCTTATAGATTTGGCTCATAGGCCTTATATAATATGTTCAGAATACAATATTCATAAATGCTCCTTAATGCGAGCTGAAATATTACATGAATTTCTCCATTCGAACTTGACTGAATTTCTAATGATCGGTTACAATGATTTATATCATGTCTTGAGATCTAGAATCATCTGCGTCGACCAAGATTATTACAATCTCCAGTGAAAGAAAATGTAACGTGTGCATGAATAGGTTGGCCTCAAATTTGAATTACTCCTTGGTGAATGCATAGGATGAAGCATGGACCTATAATTAAGGTTGGGGACACTCCATGGAACAATTTTAATCACACCTTCAAGATCCGCAAGCTACAGGAAAGATCTATCAGATCGAACTAGCCGTTAGGTTTGAAAATTATTCTGGTGTCGGTTCATCAAAATGCCACAAAATCCAAAAGTGATAACTTTTGAGAAAAAGATCCAATCACGCTCAAATATTGGAATAAGGAAAATGAACATATCCATGATGTAAACATTGATCAACAGGGTCTGGTGAGCAAATATGATGAATCGACCAATGTGAACTAAACAAGAACTGAACAAGAAAAAAAAATGAAAGAAAATATTTTTGGTTGATGCAAGATTGCTAGGAACCAAGGATGCTCCTACATCATACATCTAGGGTTATTTGAAAATTGAGTCCCTCACTTTGTTGGGGCTAAAGGAAATCCTATACAGTCTTCCTCAACCTAAGAAATCCAAGAAGAATCCTCTACTGGCCTGCCGTTCCACTTCACAAGATATTCTTTGTACTGTCTTCCATGAGTTTTCCTCCCATCTCTGATATCTAGAATCTCTTCAACCTCATCTGACTATTGTTTAGAAAACTAATCTTTAAATTTTTCTTTACTGTCTTCACTGAATTCTACTTCATGGCACTGATGTAAATCTACAATGTTGAATATAGGTGATATGCCCATGTCATCCGGTAACTCCACTTCATATGCATTTCCTGAATCAAATTTCTTCAAAATATTATAGGGTCCAAATTTCCTCATCTTTAGCTTATTGTATGTGCCAATTGGAAATATTTCCTTTCTTAGATACACCATCACTTCATCTCCCACTTTGAAATCCTTATGTCTCCTCTTTTCATCTACTTTCTCCTTATACTTTCAGTTCGTATCTTCCAATTGCTCTTTCACTTGGGTGTGTACTTTCCTCATATGTTCTACAAATTATTCTACTTTTGCACTCCTTTTATCTTCCATACTGATGTCTCTCAATTTTGATATACCTCTAGGATGAACTCCAATAACAATCTCAAAAGGTGTCTTTTTGGTACTCTTGTTCACTGAATTATTGTAAGCAAATTCTGTTTTTGAAAGAACTAAATCCCAACTTCCGATCTTCTCTCCAACCAAACATCTCAACAAATTTCCCAAACTCCTGTTTACTACCTCTTTCTATCCATTAGTCTATGGGTGAAAAGTAGAACTGAACTTCAAATATTTCTTTAACGTCTTACAAAGTGTCCTCCAAAAGTAACCAACAAACTTTGTGTCTCAATCTGAAATAATACTCCTAGGTAATCCATGCAGTCTAACCACTTATTTGAAAAACAAGTCTACTACATGTACTGCATTTGTTGTCTTCTTACAAGGTATGAAATGTGCCATTTTATAAAATCTATCCACCACCACAAATATAGAATCATTACCTCTTTGTGTCTTTGGCAAACCAATTATGAGATCCATGCTGATATACTCCCAAGGTCTCTCTAGAACTTTCAAGGGCTTATACAATCCAACATTCTAACTACTCCCTTTTGCAACTTGACAAACTTTGCAACTCTGCACAAATTTCCTAACATCCTTATAAATGTGTGGCCAAAAGTAATTCTCACTTACCAATGCTATTGTCTTATCAATTCCAAAGTGTCTTGACAATCCTCCACTATGTTTTTATTTCACCAAGTTATCCCTCATTGAACTCTAGGGTATACACAACTAATTTCTTGTGAACAACATATCCTCCTAAATGAAATAATCCAACCACTATTTCCTATCCTCCAAGACTAGTTCTTTACAAGCTCTCCAGGGTTGTACAAAATTTGGGTCTTCCTCATACAAGTTCTTCAATTTATCAAAGCCTAATACCTCCACTCTCATCTTTTCTAGTAAATTCCTTCTCCTACTCAAGCAATTAGTAACTTTATTTGAATTTCCACTCCTATGCTTCAAAACAAAAGTATAACTCTATAAGAACTCCACCCATCTCATGTATCTCTGATTCAACTTACCTTGACTGTTCAAATATTGTAAAGCCTGATGATCTATATACAACACAAACTCCTTAGGCAACAAGTAATGTCTCCACCTCTTCAAGGCTTGAACTATGGCATAAAACTCTTTATCATACACTGAATATCTTCTCCTAGCATCATTCAATTTCTCGCTGAAATAAGCTACTGGTCTTCCTTCTTGACTTAATACTGCTCCAATTGCATTTCCATTTGCATCACAATCTACTTGAAATACCTTACTAAAGTCTGATAAATCCAACATAGGATGCTCAGTCACCTTCTATTTCAACAACTCAAAACTCTGATCTGCTCCAAATGTCCACCTAAAATCTTTCTTATCTCCTCTCATTTTTTTGTCATAGGATTGCAAATAGAACTAAAATTCCTAATGAACTTCCGATAGAAACTAGTCAATCCATGAAATGATATTACCTCTCCAATGCTTTCCAGTGTAGCCCATTCAACAATTTCTCTTACCTTCTTAAGAGCCATCTTCAATCCATCCATAGATATCACAAATCCTAGATATACCAGTTCTTCCTTCATGAAACTACACTTCTTAATGTTTATCAACAACTGCTCTTCTCTCAACCTCTGCAAAACTTGTCTTATATGCAACAAATGTTTTTCTCTACTCTTAATGAAAATCAAGATGACATCCAAATAAACAATCACAAACCTACCCAATAATTTCTTCAATACCTCATTCATCAACCTCATGAAAGTATTTGGTGCATTTGTTAGTCCAAAAGGCATCGCCAACCACTCATACAATCCCTCATTTGTCTTGAATGTTGTCTTCCACTCGTCCCCTTCTCTAATTTTGATTTGATGGTATCCACTCTTAAAATCTATCTTTGTGAAGTATTTATCTCCACTCAAACAATTCATAATGTCATCCATCCAAGGCAAAGGAAATCTATACTTCACCATGATCTTGTTTATGGCTCTAGAATTTGTACACATCCTCCATTCTCCATCCTTCCTAGGTGCTAACACAACAGGTACTGCACATGAACTTAAGATTTCTCTGATCAAACCCTTTCTCAACAATTCTTGCACTTGTATATTCAATTCCTCATTCTCTATAGGTGTCATCCAGTGTGCTGCTTTATTAGGAAAACTAGCTCCATGAATCAGATCCATATAATGACTAAAACTCCTCAAAAGTGGCAATCCATTAGGTACATTATCTGAAATGATCTCTTCATATTTTTTTGGTAACTCCTTTATCTCCTTCGGTTGTTCTACATTCTTCAAGGCTTTATCCTTCTTAGGAACCAAGGCATAGGACATGTTCTCATGTCTCAATCCATCCAAAAATCTTCTTCCATCAACCAAAAAAATTCTAGCACTCGTACAAACCTCAACTCTAAAAAAATCATCCAATGGAAACAAAGTCTACTTCATCCCATTAGCAACAATAGTATATGTGTTCTTCTTTCCATCATGAATAGCCTATTTATCATACTGCCAAGGCCTTCCCAACAAAACATGGCATATATCCATAGGAATGATATCACACAAAAATTCATCATGGTAATTTCCTATCTTTAATTTCACCAAACATTGTTCACTTACCAGAATCTTATGCTCATTTTGAATCCATACTATCTAATATGGCTTTGGGTGTTTCGATATTTCCAACTTCAATTTGGTCACCATTTCTTTAGAAACTAGGCTTTCTGAGCTTCCACTATTAGTAATCACTCAACAACATTTACTAGCTACCTTACATCTGGTTTGAAACAAATTCTTCCTCTGCAACGGCTCCTGCTCCAACTCACTTTGAAATAATACTCTTCTATTCACCAACACTTCTCAATCTTTCAATTTTGATAGATGATCTGACATGATTGTCCTCAACAAAGGTTGTTCTTCTATTGGTCTCTATCTTTCTACTTGTCTCTCCTTGATTACATTCAAATGATCTATGTCCTCCACCACATTTAAAACAAGTTCCCTTGAATACTATTTTCTCTTTATCATCTTTTTTGTAACCCTCATTTTGGTAACCACCATATCCTCTTCTTCTGTAAGAGTTTTCATCACCTCTATGGTATGAATCATCATTCTTAATAACTTCCTTATCTTTATTTTGATCTGTAAAAGATCATCTTCCTCCTCTAGTAAAAGTTATTCCTCTTTGAAATCTTCCACCTCTTCCTCTTTGTTTTTGCTCATGTCTTTTATTCAGCTTCTCTTCTACTTTTAGGGCACATTGGTATGCCTCTTCCACACTCTGCAACTTGATCAAACTAATCTCATCTTGTATAGATGACCTCAAACCATTCACATATTTGGCTACGTGCTCAATATCATCCTCTGAATGTCCAAATCTGATATTCAACTTATAGAACTCCTTTGTATACTCTGTCACACTTGACTCCTTCTTTTTCAAATTTTGAAACTTCTAGAACAAACTGATATGATAATAGGCAAGCATAAATTTTTTTTCAACTTATTCACCATCTGATCCCTTGATCTTATCTTTTCTTTTCCTCTTCTTTGTATATCTGTCTGCAAATTTTCCCACCAAAGGGATGCATGTCCTTTCAATTTTGTACAAGAAAATTTTACCTTCTTATCTTTAGTGGTACCTTCAAAATCAAAATACTTTTCCATCTCTATTATCCAATCAAGCAATTCTTCTAAATCCAACTTACCATTATAATCCAGTGGATTGAAATGTGGTTTTGTGTTTTCTCTAGTTAGGGCTCTTATGAACCTCTCTTCTCCTTGATCTAGGCCAGGTTGACCTTCTCTTTCCCTTTCTTCCTATATTTCTACCTCTTCATCACTCATATCATCAACTGGTCAACCTCTCCTTTAGGCTGTTCCAGCTACATCCAATCTAGGAACAATTCCTCTCAACATTTCCATCATAGTTAGGTCTGCATTTGCACGTGCTCCATTTTCTCTAACATTTCTTCTTCCCACCATCTTTACACAAGTCCTCTGTAGTTGTAGGTCAGATCCTCAGTCCGCCACCCCACAAAAAATCTTCAACATGACTCTGCAAATTCTGGCGATCTCTCACGGATCAAATCTTGCTTTGATACCAATTTGGTGCAACCACGATAGGAGGGTCCTCAAAGAGAACAATCTAGACCATGCAACAAGAGTCGCATAGTAGAAGAAACACAAAATATGGAGGAAAATGTAGATTCAAACATTCTCATTAACATAAATCTCAAGTACAATTGGCCAACAACATCCAGGCTTACAAATCTGGCTCATAGGCTTGATATAATATGTTCAAAATACAATATTCCTATATGATATTTAATGTGATATGAAATATTACATGACTTTATTCTAACTTGAAATACTTTCTAATGATCGGTTACAATGATTTATATCATGTCTTGAGATCTATAATCATTTGCGTCAACCAAGATCATTAAAATCTCTAATGAAAGAAAATGTAACGTGTGCATGAATAGGTCAGCCTGAAATTTGAATTAATCCTTGGTGAATACATAGGATGAAGTGTGGACCTATAATTAAGGTCGGGCAAACTCCATGGAACAATTTGAATCATACCATCAAGATCAAACTAGCCGTTAGGTTTGAAAATTATTCTAGTGCTAGTTCACGAAACTACCAAAAAATATGGAAGCGATAACTTTCCAGAAAAAGATCCAATCATGCTCAAATCTTGGAATAAGGAAAATGAACATATCCATGATGTAAACATTGATCCACAAGGTCTGGTGAGCAAGTATGACGAATTGACCAACTTGAACTAAACAAGAATTGAAAGAAAATATTTTTGGTTGATGCAAGATTTCCAAGAACCAAGGATGCTCCTGCATCGCAACAGAGAACTCCTATGACCTAAAATAGACTCAAACACATTCAAAATGGTTTAAAATGACCTTATTACAAGCTTAGATCACCTAACTAATTCAAACTTCACAAATTTGTCTCATGGAGGCTTAAACCTGACAAGGTGATCCTACACCAAGGTAGGTTTCCCTTTGGTTATGTCAAAGGTATTGTTTGAGAGTGTAGTTATGGGTGTTTTGCTCTAGTTGCTCTCTTTCCTATTGGGTTATGGTTTGGGAACCTTATGGAGAATGGTGTGCTACTGCCTTCGAGGAAGGTTTGTGAAAGATGCTAGCTACATGGTAGCTTGGTTGGAGATGCTCTTTAGAGCCTTGACTTTTTTTGTTGATTTGCTCTCTTTAAATTTCCTTGCATTGTTTTTTTTGAAGGTTTGTGTGACCATCTATTGTCCTATTTTTTGGGAGATGGGGCGTATGTTGCTAGTGGGTTGCAGATGTGTTCGAAGGGGGTGGGTTTTCGTGCTCCTTTGGAAGTCTTGTTTGGTGGCCCCTTTGTTTCCTCTATCTGGATACCTTGGGAGGAGGTGTTTTCCTATTCTATTGGATTTCTTTCTTACTACCATGTCCTTCAATCATTGTATTCTATAGAAGTGAATATGGATCCTATTAAGGTGGGGCCCTCTCCTATTGAGGTGGAGCTAGTGGTTGTTGATATGGTGGGGAGTGCTTCTCTCTTTTGTTGGTTCTTATCGAGGTGGAGCGTGCTTTCTCTGGAGGGAGGTTTCTTTGGTAGTTCTAGTCCCCACTTCTTCACCTCCTATAGAGGGGATCCCCATCCTTTTGAGGTGGTTTCAGGGTTGGTGTCTGGATGGTTGGTGCTTCTTGAAGAATGTATCTGTGAGGCTTCTTGTGATTCTTACCCCTCTTTTGCTAGGTTTTTGGTAGGCTTAGTTTTGTCTAACTTGAGTGGTAGGGTTGTTGTTGTCCAACTGCTATAGGTGGTTAGTGGCCTAGCTATTTCCGTTAATCTTCAGGGCTTGTTGTGTGGTGGATTGTTCTTTGGCTCAGAATGTTTCTCTATGAAAACTTCTGATTCTTACCCCCCTTATGGTAAGAAATTGTTATGCTCATTTTTGTCTAATTTGAGCAAAAGATTTGTTGCAATCTAGCTACTACATATGTTGTGTGGCCTAGTTGTTTTAGGTAGTCATTTGGGCCTGTAGTTTGTAGGTTTTTTTTAAATTTCTATAGGACTAGTTTTTGTCCTAAGAGTTTGGTTGCTCCTGGTTGTGGTGCCAAGTTTGGGTTGTTATTCTTTCGTTGTCTCGGGACTGATGTTTGTGTTGAGTGTTATGTCTCTCTCGGTTTTTGCTAACTAGGTGTTGTTTGTGTATCTATTATACTTTTGCGGTGTCTCCACTGGTACTAGTTCATTGGAAAAGTTTGAGTCTTTGTTGATGTCACTTCTCATTCCTTGCTTGATTTAAATATTAATTTGACAAATCTAGAACATAATATATATATATATTAAAATGCATCTTCTAAATATTAAATGCTTGGAAAAATAATAATAATAATAAAGAACGTATTTCTTTTTGGGGATGAAAATAATCTCCTTAGTTTGTTAATATTATAATAAATAAGTGTGCGTGTGTCGAATGTGTAGAGTGAGTTATTCTAATGTCAACACAAACCTTAATGAGACAGTTTACATTCAAATTTTGAAGCAAGTAAAACTAATCTATTCATAATACCATCAAACCTTTCAAATACGTATCATTGTCCTCTATTTCTAGGGATTTATTAAACCGTTTGGCCCTCATATTTCTATGGGCACAAAGGTTGTTAGAATGACTACTTAGAAAATGAGATTTGATGCTTAATATGCAAGTTAAGATGATTTCTATGTGCAAATGTGTGGTGGAAGGATTAGTGGTATGCTTCTAAATGAAACAAAATGATGGAAAGGATAATGGATGCAACGATAAATGAAGGATGATGTTGATGATAGATGAACAAGTGGAGATGAGTGAGATGATATGAAACTATAGTGAACTATCCATGATTATGCATATGCTCAAATGCAACAAAAAGCCAAACTAACCTAAAATGTAACTATGATGCAATGGAGATGATAAAATGTAACTATGAAGTAATTAATTAATCTAAGATGAGAATGCAAAGTAGCACATGATATGAAAACTAAGTATAAGACTCCATGAAAGCTCCAAGCTCCTACGAAAAACCTGCATGGTAACAATACTCTAAGTGTGGATGGAAAATGACATTATAACACTATTCCAATTTGTATTTCAAAATAGCATTATAACATTACTCAAAAGGTGGATGATAAATGCTAAGGAAAGAGGGTGTATTTATAGGGTTTCTCAAGCATTTTGTGAGGTGGCACCCAACAACGGTTCAGATTCAAAGGAGACAAGATAGACGGTGGTGATGAAAGGAATCAAGATGCCATCCCCTTGACCAAGGACAACATGCCATGTGTGTGAAGAGAATCCTTTGACCAATTGAAAGCATGCCAAATGTATGGGATTCCAAGTGTGTGAAACAAAGATCCATGTGCTCCAAATTTGTTGGAAGTGTGGGGGAATAAAGCCATGTGCTTTTTCTTATTGGCGGAAGTGTGTGAGGATAATTCTAATTAATAATTAGGCTTATTTATTTTCATGTGACCTTTATGAGGTGGCACATAAAAAGTTGTAGAAATGTGCTCTAATTCTTAATTAGGATTAGGGAAGATTAATTAAATAAACACGTTTAGGGTTTTTTGTTTACTTAATTTAGGAGAATTAAAAGGCAAGTGAAAAATATAAAGAAAGGAAGACCTTATTTATATGTAGTTGAAGTATTAATCAAATAGGTTGTATTTAATTAATTGAATGTGATGACCATTTTTAGGTGTATACATTTTTCCCCTCTTTGAAGTGATGTGTTTACATGTTACTTCAAAGAAGATTTTGATGTTGATGCTCAGATGATGCAATATTTTGATGCCCTGGATGATGCAAGATTTCGATGCCCCAGATGATGCAAGATTTCGATGCCACAGACGATGCAAGATTTCAATGCCCCAAGCTTTAAATTTTAGGTATTGATGGATATTATGCCCCCTCGAGAGATAAATTGGTGAATATAAGGATGTGAAAATGAAGTGTTGAATGATGTGATAAGTGTTGCGATGATGCAATGATGATCCAATGTCGATTCGGTGAAGGTTTGATGTTAGAGATGATTTATCTCTCAAAATTGAGTTGCAAGCTCCTTCTTTGAATAGTGTTGATTAATTACCCCTCTTTTTTGGAAAAATTTTGAAACAAATCCCACCATTTTACCCCTAAAAGGTGAAAATGGTAAAAAAGGGATTCATTCTTACATTTTGAGTTTGGAGAAGGTGAAGATTGGAGAGCTTAGAGGAAGATGGTGATCCCATACCACAAGCATCGTTTCGAACATCTTTGCCAACCTGATCAGCCTGCCGCCTCTAGACCTACAGTACGCTTTACAAGAAACCTCTTTGTTAGTCATTTTCTTGCCATTTAGAAGCATTTTGAATATCATAGATAGATGTTATAGCTTATGGGATGTCATTTATGCACTTTTGGGTGATGTTTTTGTCATTTTCAAGTGTTTTCAACCATTTTTAAGAGTTTTGGCACCTTGGGGTCCCAAGTCGCACCTCTTGCAAGCTTGGAAAATATGTTTTTGAGATGCAAACTCTATTTTGGAACCTTTGGGGTCCCAAATGGTGCCTCTTATTTCCTTGGAAAGTTGTCATTCTTGTTGTTTTGAGGTGGTTTAGCTTGTTGTTTGACCCGTTTTGCAGGGTGTGATTATGGAAATCCTTTGAGGTGATCTTCATAAGATGTCCTTGAAGTCTAGGAGTCATCGGTTTGTCATGTTTTGGATTGATTTCAGTCAGATTGTGGTATGTGCAGTGTTTGATTGATGTTTTGCATGATGATTTGATCTCATGATAGGCGAGAATCAAATGATAGAACCAATGTTGTATCGTCCTCATGATAGGCAAGGAATGATAATAGGTTCAATAACATATCATCCTCATGATAGGAAAGGAACAATGGTAGGATTGATAGCAGATTGTCCTCATGATAGGTGAGGAATGATGGTAGGATTGATATCATATCATCCTCATGATAGGCAAGGAACAATGGTAGGATTGATAGTGGATCATCCTCATGATAGGCGAGGAACGATGGATTGATTGATAGCAAATCATCCTCATGATAAGCAAGGGATGATAGCTTGATTGATAGTAGATCATCCTCATGATAGGCGAGGAACGATGGGTTGATTGATAGCATATCATCCTCATGATAGGCGAGGAACGATGGGTTGATTGATAGCATATCATCCTCATGATAGGCGAGGAACAATGGGTTGATTGAATGAGATGTTGATTGTTCTGATTTGATTTGATTCGAATGACTGCACATTAGCTTGATTGACTGATAATCTTGATTGAACATGACATTGATTGATTGATTTGTGTTCATGATTAGGGAGATGGAGATGTACTCCAATATCAGGAGTGATTCCCAAAGACCTGGAACATGGTCCCCTGGTTGTCGTCAATCGAATTAGAGGTTATCTCCTATTGTGGGTTGAATTCCTTGTTAGACATTCCACAATATAGAATCAATAGAGGTTTTATTGATAGTTTTGGCAGAGAGATGGCACAGTTATCATAATACATTTCATTTACTGACTGGAGAGATGACCATGACTCCCGAGGATGTCTATCATATTCTACAGATCCTAGTGATAGGAGAGATAGTAGTGTAAAATAAGATAGAGCAGAGTGGGACAACTGCATTGCGAAGATTGTGTCGAGATGATTATGTTATGGGTTGATGGATCCCTTGGAAAGAGATGATTGGAAAATATGATCCTTGGTCGTGTGTACTTTTCAAATTTATTGGTGGATTCCTTTGTCTTAATCATAGGTCAAAGGGATTTTTCAGTATGTTGGGGTCGTGTGCTATCACTGATGACACTTGATAGTATGACGTATGCCTAGGGCTCATGTATGTTAGCCCACTTATATCAGGATATGCACGAGGTTGTCTATTACGAGATGATGAGTCTGTCATGTGGCATCACATTACTACAAACCTGGGCATGGGAGCATATAGCCGTCACTCAACCCATGGGAGATAGACATCAACCACCAGGGAGACCCTATGTTTTTAGTTATAGTGGTCCACATGTCTAACATAAGTTGGGAAAGGTTACATATTGGAGGCAGGTTCTAGATGATTTGGAGACTGTCACATGGCGACCGTACTTGGATTGTGAGTAGTGGCTAGAGGATCGGCTGGAGATTCCATATATGTTATTATCTCGCTATTTGATTGGGCAGTCACATGTTGTGCTTGAGCGCTATTTGTATCTGCGAGTATGTTGATAGTTTGGGTGGGTTTAGGGGATGTCCCTAGGAGTTGCCCATTATGCACGACGATGGTAGGATGTTTTAGAGTGGGACCCCTGTGTATCATATGAGATAGCCTATATAGATTATTATACCTTGACCCCTAGTTTATGGGATTATGTTCCATATATTACAGATGCTGGGATGATCGAAGATTATTCAAAGTTCTTCCACATGCATCCCTTTCCTAAATTTACTCACCTAGAGGAGCTAGTACCGCTAGTTGATGGAGAGGGAGGAGATGATGAGGGTGGATAGGGGGCTTGTCAAGGTGATGAGGGTGGTGTAGAGGTGACAATGGTGGTGTAAAGGCTGGTTGCAGAGGTGATGATGGTGGGGAGAGTGATGGTGGTGCAATGGGTGATGATGGTCGGGAAAATGATAGTCATCCATTGGATTTTAGAATTATGAGGTGTAGGAGGAGTGTCATCGTAGCTCAAGCGGTGCTTCCCAGGATTTAGATTGGGATACCCTCACAGCAGCAATCAACATAGATAGCATCCTTGCAGGCAGAGATTCAGTAATTTCAGAGCGAGATAGCACAAGCTTGAGCACAGATTGTGTCCCTTAAGGATGAGTTAGGGCAGTGTCAGGCACAAATTGATATTTTGGGGACTGATAAAGGGATAGATAGGAAGCAAATACAATAGTTGTAGGCACAAATTATTATACTTACATATGAGAGGGATGCCTTCAAACATCGGAAAGAGTAGGCTGGGGCTATTACCGAGAGGATATAGCAGATGGCACCATCTGCAGGTATAGTAAATTTCTTCAGAGAGATTAGACACATTTCTTAGGAGTTGCAGTTTTACAGATGTAAAAATCATGAGTTGGTTCCTCTTGAGCGATGAGAGAGTTTTTGTACAGTCTCGTTCTGGTAGATCTCATTCTCGGACTACTAGCATGGGTGTTACACAGCCATTTCCTAGAGACATGAGAGATCCAGGTGCAGGTATGTCGGGTAGAGGGGGTACCAGTTCCATGAGAGCAACAACATCTAGTGGGAGCTCGACATAGCATTCTGTGATGTTCCTTGGACATTATGTATACACCTTTTTATGATATTGAGGATGTGTTTCCCATGATATAGTGCCCTTTTGGATTTTGATGTATCTCATCCTATTTTTTGGATATCCTTGTACACGTGGACATTATGACATTTTTGATGATATATGATATACAACGGGGATTATGATGCATTTGATTTCCCTATTATGATATGCAATGTTGTGACTTTATTTAATTTCTATGTGATGATAATTGATTAGGAAATGAATGTATTTGAGTTTATGATTATGCAATGTGATTTGATTTATTATGATGTGTAATGCAATGTGATTTGATTTATTATGTGTAATTCAAAGTGATGAGATTATTATGATGTGTAATGCAGCATGATTTGATTTATTATGTGTGTTCAAATGATGTGATTTATCATGATTATATGATGCATTTAATTTCCATGTTATGATGATGATTCTAATGTTATGATATGTTATGGATGCAATGATTATTTTTGTAATGATGAATGATGTAATGCAAATGATTATGTAGATGATTGAATGTGCATGACTTCAAATGTTCAAGGCCTTAAGCTTAAATAAGTGAGTCTGTCCAACTTTCAAAAGTTGTGGGAAGACTACAGTAGATTGATCTTTTAAGCTTCATAACTCTGACATATTTCCCCACTTTCTTGGAAATATGAAGAGACTCACTTATTCAGGCATAGTGAATGACATGATTGTGATGTTGGAAATGATATGAAATGTATGTCCTTTATTGTTTTCTTTTGTATTTTTTGATGCAAACATCATGATGGAATGTATGGATGTAAATGAAATGAGAATGTTTTCTAACATATGCAAATGATGATGCAACTGATGTACAACTAAATGAGAATGATGTGTTTTTGGTTAATGTCTAGTGTACTCAATCCATTAATAATAGAGATGACACCATTGTGAAATTGTTTCAGCATTGAAAAACCCCATAAATACACATGCAATACTAACATGAATGCAATCTAACTTAACTATGCAAATCTCATTTTTAAAAGTTGTCATTTATATTAACCAATTTGTTGTGATTTTTATCATCATTGGGCCTTTAAAATTTTGAAAGTGAGTACAAGCATCGATGGCATATTTTAGACCAAGATGACCTAAGTACTACTTCCATGATGTTTTAAAATTGCAAGTTAACACAAGCATCTAAGTATAATTAAACCAAGATGACCTGAGCATTGCTTGCGTAAACAGACAAGAGTTAATCTTTTTCCTATGCAAATTTAGAATGTCATCGATGATACTTTGTAGCGCACATCTCATGACAACTTGCATAGTAATAATGATAAACTCACAAACAACAAACAAACAAAAATCATACTTCTTCCTTGCTCCTCTAGTTCAATACATCATCGAGGACTCAAGAGACATGATATCAAAAATCAAAATAGAACAACTTGAACTTTCGTGTTTAACGTGATAAACCCTTGATTCAGAAAGATCAACATTCATTTGAAGTTTGTGTTTGTAACTTTGGTCCAATGACTATTTTTGTATTGGTTCAAGCTCAAATTTTATTTGCCCCTAGTGAGTGCAGGATTTTTCCCCAGTGTAGGGTGTGACACGACCATGACGACCAAGACCTAACCTAAAGACCTATCCTAGGGGCCTTGGGGGTTGATCAACAAATTATCCTTTCCTACGTTATACATGCAGAGACCACATAGTTCAACTGACGACACGACCAAGATTTACAAGACGAAAATATGAACATAGTGAACACCTAGAAGACTGACCTAAAATGTCTTGAGGGATAATCAAAGATCACCCTTGCCTACGTTCAAAGCTCGGAGACGACGTAGTTCGAATGAAGACTATTTTTGACTTGTTTTTGGATTTTGATATGTTTTGAATGTTTTTGGGATTTTTGATTTTCCAACCTTGAGAATGTACAAGAATCCAATCCAATGTAGGACATGCCCCTAGCGTGATACAATAGGACAAACTAATTTTTAGAATGGGCTAACTAATGCCAAGGGATACCATAATACAAACACTAGATCAAGCTATGACGCGAACATGGAAGTGTGACAAATGCATAGATGGAAGCACGATGGATAAACACTGTAGAAAAAGTCGTGTAGCCCAAGATAGATGGATGAATGATATGATATGAATGATTGAAGGAACAAGATGCCCCACAATAGCGATAATGCAACCATGGATAAATGATAGATCAAAATGAAAGATTCATTGCAAAACATGTCACACAAGCAACATATCTTTTGTGAAAAGATGATAATGGTTGATTGATTAAGATGCCTAGAATGATTGATTCCATAAGGCATGGTGATGATAAGTACTTAGGATCATTGATTTCCTCTAAGTATGATAAGATTAATGATTGTTGATGATTGATTGACAAAATATATGAGGATTGGATAATGTTTTACAGCTAGGCTCAAATATGATTTGCATGATAAGATTCAAGGTTGCAAAGGGACATGATGACATGGATTTTGATAAGTTAGGAGATATGGAATGGAATAAATCAAGGATAATGATAATGAATGTAATGATCAAGATCAACTAGATAAGATACAGACACAAGGCCCCAATATTTTTCCCCTATTCCTCATCAAGACCAAGGACGAGAAGAAACAATGTATTTAGAAAGAATGATGGGATATGGATAAGGTGAAGGATATGGTATGGAAGATATGGGTAATGTGTATAGGATAAGATACATGATGTTCAAGAAGATCTTTAACTTTGGTAAGATCAAAGGTGGAAAAGTAAGGAATGAGCATAAAAGGGATAATGACCATGAATGATAAGATAGACAAAACTTCTCCCTAAGTGTAGAGTGCAAGAGGGATATGGAAGATAGGATATGGATGATAGGTAGACGAAAGGACTTAAGCATCAAGTTTCACAACCAAATATCTCTCGAATACATGCTCTAATAAACCATGGAAATGGGAAATTGGACTCCTAAATGTTGGAAGATTTAGGGTATGATGGGATAACGGATAGGAGGTTGAAAGGTTTGTTGATGGATAGATGGAAAGGATGGAAAGATCAACATTGGCACACACCTTGAAGGGTGATGAAGATATGGAGGAAAAATGGATTTGGAAGGTGATAGGATTTTATATGCAAGATTGGAGGAAGCTTTTGAATTAGAAAATTTGGGTGCCGATTTAGATTTCATTGCTTCTATGAGAATTTTTGGAATCCACATGATTTTTGACTTTGATATTTGCTTTGTGTGTCATTGTGTCCTTTGATATTTTTCTCTTTGATTTATAGACCTTTGTGCTCCTAGAAATTTTTTTTTTCTCTTTGATGGGCATTTGTGGCCTTTTTTATTTTTCCTCTAATTTTGGATCAAATTTTCTTTTATTTTTTTATGCCTCTTCAAGGAGACATGTTGATCCTTTGATACATGCAAATTTTGATATGGAAGCTTTTGACATTTGGCACCCAAATTGCTTCCAAGAGAAATAGGAGAGATGGATGGAGATGAATGATATGGAGGTATCATGAATGAGTTGTTGGTGGTATAATTTTGAAAGGGCGTCAAGGATGTGTGCCTTTGTTGTTCTTGAGGAATATGATATGGACCTAGTATAGAGGGAAGGTTTTATGAACTAGGATGAGGACCTAAGATAGATGGTAGGTTTGATGGACTAGGAAACTTAGGTGTATAACCAAGGACATGGTAATATGGGTTTTCTTGAGAAAAAATGGGTTCTAGGATACCTTGTTCATGAAGGCCTAATCCTTTGCCTTTGTAGTTCATACTTTGACACATTCGTTTACCAATGGGATATGTGTTTTTTGTGAAACAAGATGCGAGTCCATTTTGGGGAGGATTTGATATGGATGAAAGGATAGGTATTGGAAGTAAACTAGAGTGTATGAAGGTGGAGGATCCCAATTTGTAGGTGTGGGGTTCATGGATAGCCTGCGTAGGTGTGATAGGATCTTGACATGGGGATGATGGGGAACTTTGATCTTGACTTGGAAGAGGATCACGAGGTGTAGAAGATGAAGTAGCTTGCTCTTCATTAGGTGTGGAATCATCATGTGGTGGTATGGAAGGAATATCTTAATCTTGAGTTGGATGAACATCCTCATGGAATGAAGGGATATCCTCAGATAGAAGCATTTCTAGATCTTGATGAGAAAGCATATCTTGATCATCAGGTGATAGGACATAATTAGATAGGATGGAAGAATTATCATGCTCCTGGGATGCAATGGAATCTTGAGATGGTATGGATTCATTAGATGGAGTGGAAGGAGGACTTGGAAAGATAATTTTCTCTTGAGATGGAAGGGAGTCATTGTGGATGAAAAGTGAAAGGAGGGGATCATCATAGAATTCTTGAGAGATTCGGTCTTGGTTAATGATTGGAAGAACTTGTGGAATTTTGGTATCATTGGATGAAGTGGAAAGAATGCTTGGATCGTGAGGTGTAGAGGAGTCTATGATAGCATGTTTTGGACTGAGAGATTTACATGGATCATTGGATGTAGAAAGTATGATAGAAGAAGGTGGTTGGATGGAATCGTTAATTTGGGTGAAAGAATCATGAGATTTATTTTGGCTTATGGGAGATGAAGATAGATGCATGACATGGTAAGATTGTTCAATATCATTCATGTTTGAGGATTGAGATTTGGGCTTCTCATTTAACTTTTTCAAGAATTCAAAGACATTGAACTTGGATGATGTAGTTTTTGGTGAAGAAGGTGTCATGTCTAGATTTTTATCAAATGGAGAAGGGAAAATGTGTAGCTGCAAATGTCTTTCCGTGGTTGTTTCCCCTTGCATATCCCAGATTTTTTGTTGAATATTTTTCATTTGATGAGCTAAAGCATTCAATTGATCCTCATCTATTTCAGCCATGGTGGTTTGGATTTCATTGTTTTGAGTTTCAATGTGTTGATTTTCAATGTTGGGAGTTTCGATATTGATATCTTTACTACTTGGAGTTTCAATGTTTTCTATTTCAAGCTTTGGTGTTTCAATATATCAAGAGTTTCACTACTTGGGTTTCCAATGTTTTCTGTTTCAAGGTTGGGTGTTCCAAGTTCCTTGTCCTTAAGTCTCCTCTTTTGTGACCTTGTTTGGATGAACATACAAGTGTTAGGGTTTAGACTAAGCTTTGATCTAATTTTGAAATACTGATAAGGATTACAACTAAGTCAAATAGAATGACAAATTCTATTGATAAGACTAAGCTTGATTTGATTGTGTGACGTCGTTTCGTTGATAGAAGGATGACAAATCCAAAAGATGAAACTAGGTTTTGCATTCAAAGATGTGATAGATAGTGATGATTTAGGCACCTTGAAATGTTTAGATCTAAGCTTAATTTGAAAAGTTACACTTGTATAGGTCTATTTTGACACATTTAGACTTATAAGGAAGCTAAGGAATGATCTTGGATTTGGAGTTTTGATTCAAGATGTGTAATTAAGGTACTCAAAATGTTGGAAAAGTCTTGGATTTTGAAAACAATACATCATGTATAACTCTAGATTGTTTTTGCACGCTCTCTTGTAAAAATTGATGGTTAACCTTTCTCTAAAGTCGTAAAGCATAGACAAGCATTTTTTATGTTGTTTTGGACTAAGAGGTTTGATCTTGGGTTTTCTAACCTTAATCTTTTGGGAAATCATCATGTAGACTGCATGTTCTGACTTTGTTTTAACTAAGGAATGGTTGAACACTGCTGAAAGGACTGATTTTCTGAAGATGGATGGACCTAAGTTACTGACTTGTCTACCTCAATGAATGTAGTTCTGAATCAAGGTTTTCACTTTCAAAATGTAACATTTTTTATAGTGTTTTGTTTGAGTTTCCTTTTGAAGACACATCAAGCAGAATATACACTCCTAAGGCTGTGTAAGACTATATTCTTTTAGATTCCATGCGGGTTTTACCCCAACCGTACTATCTTAGCGGATGAATTCAGAATCTTGGTTGCACAGGCTCCCCCTTATAGTGCACTCTCTTCTTAGGCCAACCAAGCTTCCAGTCCCCATGAAACTCCCATGGTGAACCGATCACCTCTACTAACAACTGTGAGAATGTGGATGCCTTGGCAACGACTGTTGCTGCACCAAAGAATAGATAAAGGATTTTTGAAAATATACAACAAGGGTTTTAATGTGGGCATTCTATTCATGTGGGATAATCCATATGGCGAGAGTCCCTTTCGATCCATCTTGTCAGAATTATCCTCGTGATACTTGAAATTTCCTCAAGTATCCACATTTATATCCTAGTTGGAAGTCACGTGGCTTTAGCGTGTTATTGGTTGGGTCGTTCCCTTGGGTGATTACTTTTTCCCACAAGGCAGGCCCTCTAGGATAAACAAAAGTAAGCAAGTATACCCATGGTTCGATCAATCTTTATTTCGCATGAATAAAGAGAGAACTCATGCCATATACTCCACTTACACTCGCACATAAACAAGAATGGGTCTAGCTTTTTGGATCACCCAGTTAAGGGGAGAGCATATGCCTACCATTCATCACATACAAAAGACATGGTGTTCATTAACCTTTAATTAAGCTATGTTCCTAACTTAACCAAAAGAAAACGTGATGTTCATTAACCTTTTAATTAAGCTATGTTCCTAGCTTAACCAAAAGGAAACCAAATACACCACTTCTAGCCCCTACAATATGTCAGTAGTTTGTTAAGAATGTCTTTAACAAGCAGTTTTGGGAAAGCCTGCAAAGCACAAATGGGTAAGTGCACCAAGATGGTTCCCAAAAAGGGGGCTTAAGTGGCCTCTTTTTTTCTGAAATTAGGAAATGCTGACCTTGGATTTGAAATTGAGGATAGTTACACTCAAAATTTTGAGATGGAACAAAAACAAGGATCGAAGTGCTCCGAGTCTACTTTCTAAACTACTAATTTATTTTGAAAATGGTTGAGATTAAGGGGTTCAAAAGAGGGATGTACAGAAATTGGTGTTGTTTTTGTCAAAAAAACATAACATAGGAACTCTTGTACGACCTAAGCACGGTGAACTTTTTTGTAGTATTTTTAAAATTGCTATAGTTAGAAGTTAGCTAATAGCATCTAGTTGGTGCACAATTTTTCTGATAATTTTTTAATGAATATTTGATTTTTTACTAATTTTCTAAGTGGGCACTTCTTGAAAAGCAGAATTTTGGTCATGCTTCCACTACAAATTTTTGAAAATAATTGATTTTTTTTTCTTTTCTTTTTTTTAAATTTGTAGAATGGAGTCTAGTTTCTAAAAATGTAATTTATTTGAAATTTTGATGAACAGTTAATTTATAACAAAAAAAACACTACACTATTTTTTGGCAAAAAACAGACATACAAACAAAAGAAATTATGGATGAAAGGCTTAACATTGTTGAAAAGTGAAAAAAATTACATCGTTGGATAGCTAAGAGAGAACCTAACATTACCCATGTTTTCGATTTTGTCAATATTGAACTAGATGCAATCTTGATGGTGAGCATGGACCCAATTATGTGAAAATTTGTAGAATTTGCAAAAACACGTCTCTGGCCTTGTTGGGAATGCCCTCCAAGCCTTTCAGTTGGTATTCAAGGAAATTTTTTCACTTTTTTCTTTGTTTTTAACGTGAAATATAACGCGAGCGCGTTTTTAAAAAAAATTTCAAAAGTGGCCAGAAAATTGGTACCCAACTTCATGCACCCGCCCAAACACAAAATGTGAGTTTTCTGACTTGGTGAAAAACTACAAGAGGCACCAAAATAGAGACAAGAAGCGCAAAAACAATGTAAGCATGTAAAAACATGAAAATAAAGCCTTGCAAGAGGTGCCACTTGGGACACCAAAGGCACCAAAACAGAGAAAAAAGGTGCCACTTCAGAGTTACATGCCAAAACACTTTTATAGTCAATCTTAAAATGGTCGTATCTTGGTCATACGAAGGTCTTTTTCAGAGCTATTTTTTTGAAATGGGGTAGAATTTCATAAGCTATGCAATGGTGGGTTCCATTTTAGTGCAAGAGGTGCCAAAACTCTATAAAAAAACTAGAATGGTCCCGGAATAGGAAAAATGGTCTCAGAACAACTTGCAAGAGGTGCCAAAACTCAAGTAAGAGGTGCCAAAACTCTAAAAGTAGCCTAGAATGGTCCCAGAACAAACCTAAAAATAGTCTCGGGACAGGATGCAAGAGGTGCCAAAATAGGTACAAGAGGCGCCAAAACTCTCAGAACAAGCTAGAATGGTCTCAAAACAGTTTTAAATGGTCTCTGCATTGCTTGCAAGAGGCGCCAAAACTCTAAAAACAGCCCAAAAATGCCTCGAAACAGCTCAAAATTTCCTCCAAACCTGTGCAAAACGTTCCCAAGTCATAAACCTTGAACCTACAATCATGAAACCATGAAAAAAGTTAGCAATAAGTGAGGCAAAGGCCCCACGGTGGGCGCCATTCTGTGCATGTGTCGAATGTGTAGAGTGAGTTATTCTAATGTCAACACAAACCTTAATGAGACAGTTTACATTCAAAGTTTGAAGCAAGTAAAACTAATCTATTTGTAATACTATCAAACCTTTCAAATATATATCATTGTCCTCTATTTCTAGGGATTTATTAAACCGTTTGGCCCAGAGATTTCTATGGGCACAAAGGTTGTTAAAATGACTACCTAGAAAATGAGATTTGATGCTTAATATGCAAGATAAGATGATTTCTATGTGCAAATGTGTGGTGGAAGGATTAGTGGTATGCTTCTAAATGAAACAAAATGATGGAAAGGATAATGGATGCAACAATAAATGAAGGATGATGTTGATGATAGATGAACAAGTGGAGATGAGTGAGATGATATGAAACTATAGTGAACTATCCATGATTATGCATATGCTTAAATGCAACAAAAAAGTAAACTAATCTAAAATGTAACTATGATGCAATGGAGATGATAAAATGTAACTATGAAGCAATTAATTAATGTAAGATGAGAATGCAAAGTAGCACATGATATGAAAACTAAGTATAAGACTCCATGAAAGCTCCAAGATCCTACGAAAAACCTGCATGGTAACAATGCTCAAAGTGTGGATGGAAAATGACATTATAACACTATTCCAATTTGTATTTCAAAATAGCATTATAACATTACTCAAAAGGTGGATGATAAATGCTAAGGCAAGAGGGTGTATTTATAGGGTTTCTCAAGCATTTTGTGAGGTGGCACCCATTAATGGTTTAGATTCAAAGGGGACAAGATAGACGGTGGAGATGAAAGGAATCAGGATGTTGTCCCCTTGACCAAGGACAACATGCCATGTGTGTGAAGAGAATCCTTTGACCAATTGAAAGCATTCCAAATGTATGGGATTCCAAGTGTGTGAAACAAAGACCCATGTGCTCCAAATTTGTTGGAACTATGGGGGAATAAAGCCATGTGCTTTTTCTTATTGGTGGAAGTGTGTGAAGATAATTCTAATTAATAATTAGGCTTATTTATTTTCATGTGACCTTTATGAGGTGGCACATAAAAATTTGTAGAAATGTGCTCTAATTCTTAATCAGGATTAGGGAAGATTAATTAAATAAACACGTTTAGGGTTTTTTGTTTATTTAATTTAGGAGAATGTGAATTAGGAGAATTAAAAGGAAAGTGAACAATATAAATAAAGTAAGACCTTATTTATATGTAGTTGAAGTATTAATCAAATAGGTTGTATTTAATTAATTGAATGTGATGACCGTTTTTAGGTGTATACAATAAGAAATTTATTATTATTATAATATGAATATTTATTATTATAGAGATGGTTGAATTGAAAGAAATCAAATAAACAAAGAAATATTTGAAAGAAAATGATAAATTAATATAAAAATAAAATAAAATAAGTTAAATTGACAATGAATGAAGATAATGGAAATTAAATTTGCATATAATTCCATTGGATGCATGAAATCCATTTTTGGAATGTAACGAAATTTATTAAAGAGGGGTTTTGCAAAAGCATAACGACCATTAACTTGATCTTCCTCGTTTATCTCATTCTTTTTGGGGGGAGTTGTTCATGGTGCTTTTAGTGTGTGACCAAAACCATCTTCAACTACAAGTGCTCAGCACATTCAGTTGTTCAAATAGGTAACTACACCCACTATATTGAAAAAACAAGACTGTCGCTCAAAGGAAAAAAATAGTTCGAGAGGCACAAAATACCTTTAGAATAACCAATCCTAATGAATATGTAGATGTTGGGTCATATTTATGTGTTAATGTGCATCCAAAGTGCTTTCCAAGATGTTATGAGGTTGATTGGGCTTCAAGAGTTATTGTATAGACTGATTCATTTGTTGTTCTAGACAAACCTTTTGGCATTTCAAATCATGGGGTGTGTAGAAAAATATGTATGGAGAGCAAAGATGGGAGGATCTTCTGAACGAAATGGTATCGAAAGGAAGGAGGTTTTTCAAGAAAAATGTTTACAAGCAAGCAAAGGTCATTGTTCAGAATTACAACATCTATGTTATGTATGCTTAAACTAGTAAACCTTATTTGTATGGCTTTGACACTTTGACAGTGCTCTTAGTTTGGCTACCTAGATGAAACATACGGTGTGCATTCTATGTCCTTGTATTTGTTGCATACGATGACTACCCTTTCAAAATGAAAAGGGTCTTGCGATACAATCTTTACTACTGACAAGTTTCATTAAGGTCAATTTTGATTGGTTCAGTAAATGTCTTCTTTATTTCTCTCCTAGGATGCAGTTATCTGCAAATGGGGTCAAGAGATTGGCTCAAATAGCCCTATTATGAATGAAACACGAGCAAATATAACTTGAAACTAAAGATGTGAAATATGACTCTTTCTTCTTTAAAGACTAAAACATGAAGAGATCAGTGGATTTAGGCGAAATTGACATGAGAACTAAATTGGAGGAATTGTAGCATTTAGTTAAAACACCTCAAATAAGAGCCTTTAATGTTAGTGAAATATGTATTCTTCAAATAGTAGAAATAGAAAACGAATCTTGAAGGAAGGTACATATGCCATTTTAAGGCTCAAGGACTTCCAAGCAGAATAAATGTCATTTCTGTTAACAAAACTTAGTTTTCTATTGGTCTACTTGCGCAAATATTTTCCTTAAACTTGCTCTATTCCCTAATGTCTAAGGTCATTTTTAGTTAATGTTTCTCTACTCCCATTTCTTGAACATTGAGACATAATTTCCTTGTTCTTCGTGTTGCACAAAAATGACTTTTTCTAAACCTTTGAGCACTTATGGGCTCCATATTGGCCCAACAAGAGTACAAATGAGTACAACTGTTGACAATGTCTATGACAATGACTGGGCAATCATTCACCTAGAAGAAAACAAAGGCCTATGGATAAATAAAATCCTTTAACACCATTTTGCAGCTATTCGGTGATCATCGACCCTAGAAGAATTCAAGCGTATTTAGTATTGCACGACTTCATGTTACAGTATTTCTATGCAACTAAGATTTGAACACGAGTCCTGACTCCTAAGAATTATGGCTATCATTTGACCCCCAAGCCTCGCCAAATAAAACCAACATCCTTAAAGTTCAGATGGATGAAGGAACATATGAGCTTCCAAGTGTCTTGTGAACAAGGGACAAGACATGACTTCATCTAACAATGGCTTCTTGAGGCCATGGACACATACCTATAGTTTTGATTTTAGGGATATGGGGCTTCAGTTACTACGATAATAGTTGATGATCCACTCTCTTATTTGATTTGAGGTTCATTTCTCATGGAAGAAAATATTCATACGAATTTATATCCTTGTGAAGGTAAATTGCATGTTTCTAAAATCATCCTGAAGGCGTAATTTATTAAGGACATTGCTCGCAAGAAATAATCAAAATAAACCTTTAGTATTTAAATACATAATTTAAAAAGGATTGAGTACCTGGTAGCTTATGCCATTATATTTTTAATTATTGATTGATAGCCCAATCCAAGGTCTGATTAATTATTTTTCTAATAGACTAGTGAATTATATAAATTAAAGTACTTCCAAGTATAAGAACACAAAGAATGATGCCAATAAAATGGGAGAATATCCTCTTGCCACATAAATGAAATGAGTGAAATTTAAAGGTTAATCCAACCCATATCATGTATATGGACTAATATCTTCAAATTGCCCTTGTTTTTCTCCAGACCATCTAGTAATTTATTTTGAAATAAGACAAGATGGATAATATATAGTGTTATTTGAAGTAAGCCCAATTGGATGGTAAATGGTGACAACCCATGAGTAATGATGTGGTAATAAAAATAGAGTAATAAGAGAAATATGTTGTGAAGAGGGATCTCTCTGATGATGTGAAGGATGAATAAGTTGATAAGATACAAGGGAAGAAGGAAAGAATAAATTTATGATAAAAGGAAAAACAAAAAGAAAATCACTTGTGAAGTAAATGAATTGGATAATAATAAATATATATTGGTTGAACCTTCTTGAAGGTAAGAAACCTAAGAGGTGTGCTTAAGGAAAGATTGTTTGTGATAGAACTAAGCATTTGGGAAAGTGGATTATTGAGCAACGCCTTATTCTTATAGGATTGGATCTAATAGAATCCATAGGATCATTCAAAAATGCAAGGTATTGATGTCTTGAGAATTTCCATTGGTAATTTATAGAAGTTGATTTGCTAAGTATCTTGATTTGTCTAATAGGCAAAGGAAAAAGTGAATGAGACAATGAATATTTTATGATTTATTGTTTTTAGTAAAAGTACTTATACATATGTACTATATGAGAATGAAATTACTTGTACAATAATGCATTTCTCATGCTCCAGAAGAATGGCACAACTGTATGAGTGATTGTATGCATATCATAGAAAATTGTTGCTTTAATTGTACTTATATCTATGCTTGAACGAGAAATGTTCACTATACTAATATGAGTGATGCATATTTCATATTATTGTTGTTCTTGTGTGATTGATGCACTAGAGCAAATTCTTGATTCCTTTGTGTGGATAAAACACGAGTAATTATTTCATTTTGCATTTGTGTGTGGGATATACTCTTCATACTCATTGTGTTTAGTAGATCGAGTAATGATCATTATAATTGCACTACTATAATTTATGCATATTTCACCTTGTGTGCGAGCAATGCACTTGTGAGAGAGATGCACTTATCATATTCATTTTATGAAAACTTGAATGAGTAATGCACATTGTGTATGAGACATGTTCCATATTTGTACATGAGTGAGGCACTATAGGTAAAGTATGTATTCATACCTTGTATGAGTTAGGCACCAGAGGTTATGCATTATTGTTTATTGTATCATTGAAATAGATGATTTGTAACACCCTTATTGGTATATGTACATTGATAATTTTATATGAAATTTCTTTGAGCATTTGTGGATAATTCATGGAATACATGTTATGGATGTACCTCTATCTCCTTACTTGAAAGTGTGGTGTGTGATAAATTTTAAGCTTACCTTCCAAGATAGGATGGAAAATGTGGATTAACAGAGAAGGTGATCTTCTTTTCCAAGATCAACCAAATTTTCTTCTATATATTCTTTTGCCAAAAAGAGTTGTACCATTGAAATAGAAAGATAATGAAAGCCTAGAATTTTTAAATGTTATATGTTTCTCTGCCACATCCTGTATGCAATAAATATGTTCATTCTAGCATAAGAGTGCATATAAGGCATCAGGCATGCATCAAGAGTTTTCCCTCTTTCCCTATTATTATTGGTTACTAGGAACCTCATGCAGGTCTGGGTGTTCTTCGAGTTAGGAAGAATCCTGGGGAAGTGTTATGCTTCATGGTTGGGTGGGAAAAGCACCTTAACCATGCTCTTGACCTTCAACTTATGGAAGACCACTGAGTTATGGTGGCTTAAGAATGATAAATGTTTTATTTTCCTTATGTAGTTCATAAATTGGATGTGTATCATTGCATGGATTATTGTATGGCTTGTTTAGTCAAATAATGTAATGCACTTCTCTTGGATGCACTCTTGTTGCATTTGTAAAAAGGTAAAGGATTATGCATAGCATACATTTACTTTTTTTGATTATAGATTAAGATTTACTTCTATGATGAGATTCAGTAACTAGTTGAATTAGTATTGAGCTCTTGATGATCTTCCTACATCTGGTATTCTGGGTTGTTATGGTAATCAACTTGAACCTTTTGTATTACTAATTGGTTTGACAATTGAAAATTGTTGAAACTCTAATTTTTGTTTGCTAATGATGATAACAAGAAGTATGGGATGCTTTTTTATCATCATAAAAGAAATTATTCTAATGTCTCATGCAAGTAGGCATGATGACAAGTAGATCATATTGTTTTCTTTCTACTGGTAAATACCTTGGAATATGAAAAATATTTGCATAAGATATAGAAGATTGTATGAAACAAATGAATTAGTTCCATGCTTTTATTAGTTAAGGTAAAAAGAATTTGTAGTAGCCATGTCATGCTAACAAGGTATGCATGTGTATAATTGCTAGCCACATGAATTTTTGTAGCAATGAAATAGATAGGTGTGTGGAGCAGTAACATAATTGTCAGGTGGGCTAATCTAGACAATGTTCATTATATCTTGGAATTGCAATATTTTCCTTACAATATTTACTTTCCTTTGAGGTACTAATATTTGCATGACCTAGAAATAGTGCAAGTGTGTAAAAAGGAAAGACAGGAACATTGAAGAGGAAGTATGAGAAAATTTCCTAAACCAATCAAACTACAAGTGTCTGGTAAGCATTGGTAACCTTTAGAATAACCAATCTTAAAGAATATGTAGATATTGGGTCATATTTACATGTTCATGTGCATCCAAAGCGCTTTCCAAGATGTTATGAGGTTGATTGGGCTTCAAGAGTTATTGCACACACTGAATCATTTGTTGTTCTAGACAAACCTGTTGGCATTTTGAATCATTGGGCAAGTAGAAATATATGTAAGGAGAAAAAATATGGGAGGATCTTCTGAACGAAATGGTATTGAAAGGAAGGAGGTTTTTCAAGAAAAATGTTTACAAGCAGGCAAAGGTCATCGTTAAGAATTACAACATCTACGATATGTACGCTTAAACTGGTAAACCTTATTTGTATAACTTTGACACTTTGACAGTGCTCTTAGTTTGGTTGCCTAGATGAAACATCCGGTGTGCATTCTATGTCCTTGTATTTGATGCATGTGATGACCACCCTTTCGAAACGAAAAGGGTCTTACGATACAATCTTTACTACTAATAAGTTTCATTAAGGTCAATTTTGATTGGGTCGGTAAATGTCTTCTTTATTTCTCTCCTAGGATGCAGCTATCTCCGAATGGGGTCAAGAGATTCGCTCAAATAGCCCTATTATGAACAAAACACGAGCAATTATAACTTGAAACTAAAGATGTGAAATATGACTCTTTCTCCTTTAAAGACTAAAACATGAAGAGATCGGTGAATTTAGGCGAAATTGACATGAGAACTAAATTGGAGGAATCGTAGCATTTAGTTAAAACACCTCAAAGAAGAGCCTTTAATGCTAGTGAAATATGTATTCTTCAAACAGTAGAAATAGAAAACGAATCTTGAAGGAAGGTACATATGCCATTTTAAGGCTCAAGGACTTCCAAGCAGAAATAGATGTCATTTCTATTAACAAAACTTAGTTTTCTATTGGTCTGCTTGTGCAGATATTTTCCTTAAACTTGCTCTATTCCCTAATGTATAAGGTCATTTTTAGTTAATGTTCCTCTGCTTCCATTTTCTAAACGTTGAGACATAACTTCCTTGTTCTTCATGTTGCACAAAATGACTTTTTCTAAACCTTCGAGTGCTTATGGGCTCCATATGGGCCCAACAAGAGTACGAATGAGTACAACTGTTGACAATGTCTATGGCAGTGACTAGACAATCATTCACTTGGAAGAAAACAAAGGTGTATCAATAAATAAAATCCTTTAACACCATTTTGCAGCTATTCGGTGATCGTCGACCATAGAAGAATTCAAGTGTATTTAGTATTGCACAACTTCATGTTACAGGATTTCTATGCAACTAATATTTGAACATGGGTCCCGACTCGTAAGAATTATGGTTATCATTTGATCCCCGACCCTCACCATCTCAAACCAACATCCTTAAAGTTCAGGTGGATGAAGGAATATATGAGCTTCCAAGTGTCTTATGAACAAGGGACAAGACATGTCTTCGTATAACAATGGCTTCTTGAGGCCATGGACACATACCTGTAGTTTTGAGTTTAGGGATATAGGGCTTTAGTTACTATAGATAATAGTTGATGATTCACTCTCTTATTTGATTTGAGGTTTGTTTCTCAAGGAAGAAAATATTCATACAAATTTATATCCTTATGAAGGTAAATTGCATGTTTCTAAAATCATCCTGAAGGTGTAATTTATTAAGGACATTGCTCGCAAGAAATAATCAAAATAAACCTTTAGTATCTAAATACATAATTTAAGAAGGATTGGGTGTAATTTATTAAGGACATTGCTCACAAGAAATAATCAAAATAAACCTTTAGTATCTAAATACATAATTTAAGAAGGATTGGGTGCCTGGTAGCTTATGCCATTATATTTGTAGTTATTGATGGATAGCCCAATCTAAGGTTTGATTAATTATTTTTCTAATAGACGAGTGAAGTCTATAAATTAAAGTACTCCCAAGTATAAGAACACAAAGAATGAAGCCAATAAAATGGGAGAATATCCTCTTGCCACATAAATGAAATGAGTGAAATTTAAAGGTTAATCCAACCCATATCATGAAGGAAAAATAGACAAATAATGGTGATCTACTGATCACAAAACAAACAATATGCAAAAGCCCCAAATTCCCTTGATAAGATGAGAGGCAGGGCATCTATTATATAGAGAACTAGAAATACAAGAGAGTTATGGCACACAACCACAATGACCAATAACTCAACCATAAAACTAAATGCAAAAACCTGAAAGTCAAGAAATGATAGCTACAAACTTAATAAGCCCAATGGGCATTACAAATAATTCAAGAAAGGATGTTGCACATGCTATAGATCGATAGATGATGATAAATGTTGTCATTCTCCCCCATAATGACCATTGGGAAGAACTTGGAGTAGATCTCAAAGTGTCTCGAACCTTTCATGAGCTAGAGACTTTGTGAAAATATCTGCTAGCTAATCTTTTGTACTACAGTACACAATCTCAATCAATCCCTGTTGAACCAATTCTTTGATGTAGTGGTGTTGAATCTCAATATGTTTGGTCCTACTATGAAATAATAGATTCTTTGTCATTTGTATAACACTCTTGTTGTCACAATACAACAATGTAGGTCCAGTTTGTATGTGGTGTTGATCTGTATAGGATCTAGACTAAATTGTGTTTGAATGCTTAATTAAAAACAACTTTGCAGAATTTTAATTCATGCATACATTAACAAAAATTATGCATCAAAACTTAAGGTGAGAAACAGAATTGAGAGAGAAGAAGATAGAAAGTGCAAACAGAGTTTGATTACGGAGTTCGCCACAAATGTGACTACGTCTCCGGGTCCGCTCCAATGGAGTGAGACCGATCCAATTATTCTCCAAAATCAAGTACAATGCACCAAGCCCTTTTCCTACAAGCACTCCGGCAGCATAACAAAGCTCCATCGTACGAAAATGGCTCAAAAGAATCTCCACAAGTTCCCTCTTTCGTTTCACGTGTTCTTCACTATGACACCTGTATTCCTTGAACTCCTAAAAGCTTACACATCCCCCCTTTTATACATAAAATTAGCCTAAATAGGCTTAACAAGAATATTAAATGCCTAACTATGTTCACAACCTCTTCAACAATTCGTACAACAACAAATTTGTCTTTTGACCAACTTTGGTTTTAGGAGTTAGAGGTAGTTTAGCCAAATTAGGCTATTTGTTGACATTCAGACTATAATCACCAAACAAATTAACCGAGCTCCATAAAATATTAAATGCGTTTTGGTGGTGCAACGGTTGCATATTCTTTTTGGTGAACGGCCGGGCACGGGGTCAAATCACTGGGTTGGCAGCCAAGTCTAAAAATCCTATCAGTTTCTTAACAAAAGAAACCGCTCCCCAAATAAGGTTAATAGTCTTGCCGGTGGCGCAACGACCGGCGACCGGTTCGCTTAGCCTGGGGTCTCGGGTTCGAGCCCCACACGGGCCTTCCATATCTTTTGCCAATGAACACAACCAACGCCGATGAAGGAGGGAGAGGCCACGTTCCGCACCAGGAGGGTGCCACATGGTGAGGTATCATTGCCCGGTGAATCCGATGTGTCAGCTGACTATGCGATGACTCCGATGCCAACTATACCTGCCACGTCGATGCTGATTGGATGTACGAATGACATGTGTCTACAAATGATTCGCCGAACAGGCTGACGTCACCTGCCGCATCATCGTGCCACGTCGACATGTACAGACGCCATGTGTCAGCTCCCGATTGTTCCACCTTGGATTTGTACAGACTGTTGACGTCATCTTGTATGGATGCTGATGTCATCATTGTACCTTCTAGTCACCAAGTCAACCGAGAGCTTTGACCAGCAGTTATTGAGCATACGGCATCAGATTTCGACGAAATGAACACTATCAGAATTGTCTCAACGAGCTCTTCATGATGATGCTGATTCCATCAATTTCTAAGATGATCATTTTTTTGCCTTTTGGATGCCCTCTGATCCCAGTTTGACCCTGCCTTTGACTGGCCATAACTTGTGCAAACAGACTCCTTTTTGCTCCATTCGAGTTGTGTTGGAATCAAGACGTTGAGCTCTTTCTAATGGTGCAAATTCTAGAGAGAAATGGGAAACTTCAATTTTCACTAAAAATATCCATCGGATCAGGTGTAAATCCTCTAGTAGTCGTATCAACCACATAGTTTGGCAAGTTGCTGATGTTGCAGCTTTATACTCGGCCTCTACTATAGAAAGTGAGATAGTTGGTTGTTTCTTGGACTTCCAAGAGAAAACTATTGAAACAGGACTGAAAGCGTAACGAGAAGTAGACTTTCGGTCATCTATGGAGCCTACCCAATCTGAATATGTATAACCAACCAACTTGCTATCCTCTGAATGCTAAAATTTGAGTCCATAACTCAATGTCCCTTTGACATATCTAAGAATCCTCTTAGCTGCATTCCAATGTGTTTGATTAGGTTCTGACATGAACCTAGATACCAAGCTCACTGCATAAGTGATATTTGGTCGAGTAGTAGTTAAGTAGATCAAACTACCAATCAACTGTCTATATAGAGTAGGGTCCACTAGATCTGACACATGTAAGTTAGACAATTTAAGTCCAACTTCAATAGGTGTTGCAACTAGTTTGCAACTCTTCATCTAAACTTTTTGTAGGATATCTGAAGCATATTTTTTCTAAGACATGAATATTTGGTCTATATTTTTCCATACTTCTATACCAAGAAAATAGTGCATCTGTCCCAAATCTGTCATCTCAAATTCAACAACCATGGCTGCTCTAAACTCTGCAAATAAAGTTGAATTGTTCCCAGTGTAGATAAGATCATCAACATAGAGAACTAGGATAAAAATATCCTTAGTTGAGCTCCTAATATAAAGATTTGGATCTGACTGACTTCTTAGAAAACCTTTCTGTTGTAGGTATGATTCTATCCTCAAATACCATGCTCTTGGTGCTTGCTTAAGACCATACAAGGCCTTCTTTAATTTGTAAACATAATGCTCTTTAGAGGTTATTTCAAAACCTCTAGGTTGAGAAACATACACTTCCTCATCAATATATCCATTCAAAAAAGCTCTCTTTACATCCATTTGATAAACTATCCAACTCTGCTAAGCTGCCAAAGCCAAAACCAATTTGATAGTATCCATGTGTGCTACAACTGCAAATGTTTCAGTGTAAACAATACCTTCCTGTTGAGTGTATCCTTTGGCTACTAATCTAGCCTTATGTTTATCAATGCTTCCATCAAATTTATACTTAGTTTTATACACCCATCTTGTACCAACAATTTCTTTACCAGGAGGTAGTTGAACCAAATCCCATGTGTCATTCCTTTCAATTGTTTCTATCTCACTATGCATTGCTTCAACCCACTGTTCTTTTTCTTGAGCTTGTTCAAATTTTTGTGGTTCATTACTTTCCATGATTTGAGTCATCAAAGCATAATTCACTTTTGCTTGTGATCTTGTTGTCATTTTCACAAAATTTGAATCCAACATAAGAGTTGATGGATGATTATTTTATGTCCTTCTTTGATATTTTTGATACTTTCTTGCTCCTGTACTAGAAGACTCGGGTTCATTTTCTTCTTCTTCTCCTTCTTCAACTTCATCAATCATTATCTCTTTTCCCTTTGTTTCATTTTCCTTGCTATATTTTGTTGCTTCATTCAATACCACATCTTTACTTATAACAAGCTTCTTTCCTATTGGGTCATACAATCTATATGCTTTATTTTCTGATCCATACCCAATAAAAATACATTTTAGGCCTTTATCATATAACTTAGACATTTTTTATTTTGGTATGTGTGCATAAGCAACACAACCAAATACTCTCAAGTGATCAACACTTGGTTTTATTCTAGACCATGCTTGTTCAGGAGTCATTCCTTTAACTGCTTTTGTAGGACTTCTATTAAGAAGATACATTGTTGTGCATACTGCTTCTACCCAATAACTTTTATCTAAATTCTTCTCTTTCATCATGCTCCTTGCCATTTCAACAATTTTCCTATTCTTCCTTTCAGCAACTCCATTTTGTTGTGGAGTGTAGGAAGTAGTGAACTATCTCTTGATTCCATAATTTTTGCAAAAATCTAGAAACTGATTTGATTTGTATTCACCTCCATTGTCTGACCTTATCACTTTGATGTACTTACCACTTTGTTTCTCAACCAACTTCTTGAATTCTGCAAATTTTTCAAACACTTCTGATTTTGAAACCAAACAATATACCCAAGTTTTTCTTGAGTAATCATCAATGAAGGTTAGAAAATACTTAGATTTATTCAAAGAAGGTGTTTCCATAGGACCACACAAATCTGTATGGATTATCTCAAGATGCTGCTTAGCTCTACTGGATTTACCAATTGGAAAGCTAACTTTGTGTTGTTTGCCGACAACACATTCTTCACAAACTTCTTTTGTATTTTCAATGAAAGGTAGACCCTCAACCATTTTGAATAATTAACCCACTAAAGCTGAGGTGACCATATCTTTGGTGCCAAATTTTACTTTCATTCATTTCACTAGACCTCAATGCTTGGTTTCCATGAGTGAAATGAAGAGGAAACATCCTATCACCTGTCATCCTTGCTCTTGCAACAACTGCATTCCTTTTTAACTTGTCTCTTATTATACACTCATTCTTATCAAAAGTCACTTGATAATTTTGTTCTAGAATTTTTCCAATAGACAACAAATTATTTTTTAGTGTTGGAACCAATAGTGTTTCATTAATATGTTTAACTTCACCATATTTTGTTGTAACTGTAATTGTACCTTTACCTTTGCTTCCATGAGATTGATTATCTCTTAGTACTACTGTACTTTGATGTTTTTCATCCAAATTGACAAATAAATTCTCATTAGATGTCATATGTGAAGAATGTCCATAATCAATATACCATACATTATTTTCACTGGCATTTGCATTAAAGCAAGACATAATTTTTTTTTATTTATTTTCAACAATACTATGAGCATTTCTTTTTTCTGTTTCACCTTGTTTACTCCAACATTCTGATGCATAGTGTCCAAACTTGTTGCAATGAAAGCATTGGACATTATTTTTATCATAGTCTCCCCCATTGTTTCTACCTCTTCCTCTTCCTCTTCCAGTACCTCTAAAGTTGCTACTTCTTCCTCTAAAATTACTACCTCTTCCTCTAAAATTACTGGATTCACCTTTGTATTTACCTTTATTCTGATTTTTGAAGAATTTTTTTCTTTTTCCTCTTATATTTGCTTTAGAGGAAAATTCTTGCTCTAAGCTTTCTTCACTACTTTTCATTCTTTCTTCAGCAGTTAATAAAATTCCACTTAGCTCATCTATTTGCTTGCTAGTGAGATCTTTGGAAATCTCAACTGTAGAGACCACACCATCAAATTTAGGAATCAAACTTCTTAATATTTTCTCAATGACATGCTTGTCATCTACATCTTCCCCTAGAACTTTCATTTGACTTACTATACCTTCTACCTTTGTTAGAAATTCATTCACAGATTCACTAGTAGTCATCTTTACGTTCTCAAAAAATTTCCTCATTGTCTGTAATTTTGCAGCTTGTGCACCTTGATATGCATTATTCAATATTTTCCATTCTTTTTGAGAATGAATAGCACCACTTATCCTAGGAAAAATTGCTTGATTAATTGCACCTTGAATTAGAAATAGGGCTTCATTATCCTTCATTATACTTGCTTTGTATTCTCTTTTTTATTGATCATTTAATGCATTAAATGCAGTTGTGTCTAGTTCTTCATACCCTACTTATACAATTTCCCACAAATCTTTGGATTTGAGTAAGGTTTGAATCCTAGTACACCAATATGTAAAGTTGTCTCCTTCAAATATGGGAATTAGCATGTTAGACACAACATTACCTGCTATGTTTTCCATAAGAGTAATGTACACAATAAATCAACAACTCAACACAAAAAATCTTGAGAGATCTCTGCAAATGGATACTCTCCCTATCCTTTCAAATAGGAGCCACACGCAAAAATATTTTTATATTATATTAATTTTTCCAGATTAAGTGTCGGTTGCAACCAATAATACACTTAATTACACAATATTCACTTTACAAAATAAAAACTTTGAAAAAAGTTTTATCTTTTTACCCTCTACTTTCAAAATCAAATTTCACAAGTTTAAAAAGTGAAAAAACTTTCAACTAAACTTTTTTTAAAATTTTTTACCGTGCTCCTTAAAACTTTCAAAAAGTAACTTTTAAAGAATTTAATACCTAAAAGACTTTTAAATAAAAATCCTTGAGTGGAATTTTAGAGGATAGTTTTCACACACAACTCCCCCTTTCCACGGTTTGGAGGCTTTTTCACACAGGAAAAATTAATTCCACCTACAGCTTGCACGCCAACTCTACTTCTCAACCTACATACCTCTTCACATGGATCATCTTTCAAAGATCTCCTTTTAGATTTAGGTCGCCTCTTCACACAACAGTTCTAATTTTTTTGAGGCTGCACATCTCCTTCACATAGACCTCCTTTTCAGACACCTTCCTTCAACCTACAGACAACAAGAACACAGACAATAATTTCTTTTTGACTGGGCAATCTTCAATCAACACTTTCTAAACTTCAGTCAAACGGTCTTCTTTTACTTAATAGAAATAATATGCACTCTGATCTTTTCTAGATCTATAACTGGTGGATTTCTCTTGAGATGGCTCTGATACCAGATGAAGGAAAAATAGACAAATAATGGTGATCTGCTGATCACAAAACAAACAATATGCAAAAGCCCCAAATTTCCTTGATAAGATGAGAGGCAGGGCATCTATTATATAGAGAACCAGAAATACAAGAGAGTTATGGCACACAACCACAATGACCAATAACTCAACCATAAAACTAAATACAAAACCTGAAAGTCAAGAAAGTATAGCTACAAACTTAATAAGACCAATGGGCATTACAAATAAGTCAAGAAAGGTTGTTGCACATGTTGTAGATCAATAGATGATGATAAATGTCGTCATATCATGTATCTAGACTAATATCTTTAGATTTTCCTTGTTTTGCTCCAGACCATCTGTTAATTTATTTTGACGTGGAAACATGTGCCATGGTTCTATAGATGTCTCCTTTTCTTCTATTTGAAGTTAGAGGACTGAACATCAGTAACAAGTTCATTCTTACCACGCCTTTTTGATATAAATACATCCAAATTAGCTTTACTATGGAGTTTTTCTATCTTTTCCTTTGAATGTTTTTTATTTTCTATTTGAAAGTATTGCAATGTTGGCTTATGTAGACTTTAACGAGATTTTATTACCATATATGCTCTGGGTAATAAGCCAAGTCTTGCTATTGCTTAGATAATAATTTCTGGAGCATGTCTTTGGCGTTAGAATTTTTCCTTTCCAGAATATTATCTCTCTCTATGATATTTTAAGAGATGGCACATAAGTTGTATGAGTTTATTTTTACAATTTTATTGATTGTCGTGGTTGGATTGCATATATTGTGACTAGAGTAGACTTGTCAGTGCATTTTGACTTTAACAAGAACCCAAGGAAATGTTTATGAAGATGAAATTGGTTTGAATAATTTAAACTAGATTACATTCCTTATTTGGACAGAAGAAGCCTTTGGTCAGGAAACCTTATTGTAACAATAGGTAAGTTAAAATAGATAGAAGGTTTATGAAGAACAATTGATCTTGAAATATGTAAACATGAGGAATGGGTATGACACACTTTTCTAGAGTATACTTTTTAAGCTTGATAAGTTATAGGAGATAAAGAAAAATTGAGGAAACTTTCTAAGTATGCAATTATTCTATAACTCATCTCTTGGAAGGAAAACTAGGAAACTTGTTAGTAATGTTTTAAAAAATAAATTTAATAGTGTTACCTTCTATAAAGTATTCATTTTTTATGAGTGAAAGATTTTACCGTCATTGTTGTCCTAGTAGCCCACAATGCCTAATCATCATTCATATATCATTTTTATATTTGAGCTAACATTTGTGATGAAATTTTTTTGAATCAAGAAGCATTTTAGTAAAGATCTATCATGGGGTATGTGCAGGATTATGATGGGCCAAAAAGTGGCAATATGTAACTGATATGATGGCCCATGTGGCTGACAACTTTTTTTACCCAAAATTGATAAAACGAAAAGGGTTTTTAAAGGAGATTATCAGCTTTCCACCAATATAAATTGTGCTTTACTTTGAATTTAATAAATAATTATTATTCATTTTCTATTTGAATTACGACTAAAGTCCCGATTAATAGGCTGATTGAAAAACATCTATAAAGCTTTCAAATGGTGTCACATTTTTTGAATCCAAAACGTGCATCACATTCTATGCTTCACATACTATAGGATTTTTTTTTAAAAAAAATTATGAATTTTTGACCAAGTTAAGGTGGTCAGACATATGAGTTTTATATTTTAAAAAATTTGTAATAAAAAAATCATAATTAATTATTTACTTAGAAAAAAAATTACATCGGGACATGAGTCCTCTACTTATATCTAAAATCTTATTAAAATATTATCATTTTATTGTGGTTAGGGTGGTTAAGACGGACACTGCTTCTTATTTTTCCTAAAATTTAAGTACTTTGCATTGAAATTTCAAATTTTCACCAAATAGATTTTTTTTTTTTTAAATAAACCTAGTATTTTAGAAACTACATGCAATTTTCTATAGATTATATTCTTACATATTTTTGAAATAATATAGATAACTTATTGAAATTTTTACATCAAGTTGCCTAACTCTATTTTTTTTGAATTTTTTGCCACTTAAGGGCCTGTTTTTTCCACGATGATCCTGCACATACCCCATGATCAAGCAAGTGCTTAATGCGAGATGATTTAGTGAGTTGCAACATCAAAATGTAATCATTTTTCATTCATGTAACTTATTTCTTTTTATTTAAAGGTTTGATTACCAAAAACGGGGTTTGAACAAGGAAAACCCCTATTCACTAACATTTTCTTGCAGGTCTAGGTTGTTGACACATGTTTGAGCAAACCTTTGTCATGTATGCATCATTAGGTTGATCAAATATGATATACCTATAAGTATTTACTTTGAGTAAAGAGGATGCTTATTTATACTGACAAATCATTTATCTTATTTGATAAACCTTGATCCATTGATGTGCATGTTATTCCATTCATATAAGTGATGTAAATTATATAGTTATTCCTCTTAATTCTCATTACTATATAATTATCTGGTTCTATTAAATTATTTTGGAAATGAATAATTATAAAGTGAGTTAGTCATGAACCCTTACATTTGTTTGGTTGTGTCCTTCTCTTAGCTTTGTAAAGGTTCTTGGTCCTTTCAAAACCCTATTTTGAGGCCCCTGCAACTTGTTGTGTAAAGGGTACAACACCCTATAAATGCTGCTTATCTTATCAAAAACATTTATGATTTTTTTTTTTTATAAATGCACTAAAATAAAATACCAAATATGTTTTTTGTTCCTTAGAGGGGAATTTCACACATCTTCATGTGTTCGTTGTTTTACATGAACTATTTTATAAAGTTCCATGTGTGCTATGTATGTGCCCTTTTTTTTCATCACAACTCTGTTTGGTGAGTGTTCCTCCATGATAATGAAAAATCTAAGAGATTTTAGCCTCGTGTGTGTGTGCCTTATTTTTGCACACTTTTTTTTACTATTTGTGCATCATATTGGACTTGATGTCACTTCTACATTCCTTCAATAATTTTTTTTTTACCTAACTAGTTAATATGGACTAGTTTTTTGGTACTATTCACACTACACTTAAGCTCACTTAGAGAGAATTTTAATCTTTTATCTCATCTCATGTGGAATCTAAATTTTTCCCCATACTTGTCTAAAGTTTCTCACACATGTCTTATATTTGGAGGGGTAGTTAATAATTTTAGTACTACTTTCTTACCTCCTTATCTTTGCCTTTATGTGTAAGGTTATTTGTATATTTAATACATTTATTTTATATGATAATATTTATCTTTCATGCTCTTTTTTCTAGAACATTTGATCTTGGTTGCTCCAACACATTCTTCTTTGATTTTGAAGAGTAAAAGAAAGTTTAACTTTTATAATGCTATCACACCTAAAAAAGTATGATTTTGGTCATGTATTCATTCTAGAAGAACAAACTTCTATGAATATCATTAAAACTAGTTTTGGTACCTTAGAAGATATTAGGGTTATGTTACAAAACTTGGTTCAAGAATTTCATTATCTTTCTCATCTAATTGATATTAGGTTGTTTAATGGAGGACATTGTATAAGAATCTTTGATAATCCCTTTGATATGAAATCTGATTATAATTCAGATGAACATCCCTAATCTTGCTTTTGTTATATTCTCTCAATACTTCATATTTTATTATTCTATCTCTCTTAAAATCTTGCATCATAACCCTTTTGTAATTCATATTTTTTTAATTATATTAAAAAAGATAAATAATTTAATATAAAAATCTATAGACTGACTTATTTTTTTCCATTAAAAGGTTCTAATAAATAATTTAAAAATAATATTAACATAATTTCAATTCCCAAAACATAAATATTCTTTTAAAATTATTGTTTGGGTATATTAGGATACCACTAGCCTTTAGAAGAAGAAAAATGTTTATTGTAGGACCTATCATTGTTTTTTAATTTATAATCATTTAAATATAAAATGAGGACAATGAATTATTTTGATGTTAATTTAATAAAATGTGTGTATATGTGTTTGCATAAAAGTATAGATCAATTAGGGTAAAGGTTTGTTTGGTAGTTGAGGTGGCCTTAATTAGGAAGGAGTTTATTAAGTTGGCCGAAGTGAGTGTCTATAGTTGCATACCACTCATGCCCACTATGGTGGATTGAAGGTTAATAATGAAACTAGACTCTCTAAGTATCGAGCCTCAAAAATTGGCATCCCGAGTAATCGTTTTTACATCCCCGCTAACCTAGAGTTGACATGACATATCACCCAACTGGCAATGGATGACGAGGCCATTGCACGATTTGGGACAGGTGGTTGACATGGATGAAATCTAGAAGGGCACGATGGATTATGCACATAATGATAACAAGGTGGGAGGAAGATAATAAATTTTATCAGCTTGGCTAGTTTGTCATCTCATTTTTTTGACTGCTCTGAGTGATAGCAATGGTGGAACGCTCCAAGTTTGTAGTAGAGATTTTTTTAGAGGCTGTGGTGAGTATTGGACAAGATACCCCTATTCAACTTGATTGTAAGGTATGACAGACGACCTTCAAGCATATAATTGACCAGCAGTTGAAGTGAATTTTATTGAGGATAGATTCTCAAGTGGTGGTTGCAGTCAAGATGATCTTAGGGAAGGATTTTTTGTAGAACCATGAGACCTTCAAGGTCAATTCCCACATCATCTCCCATTTTTGGCATCAATTTTGGATGTGAGGACTCCAAAGGTAGAAGCAAAAACTATGGTCTGCAAGCTCTTCAAAAGTGATCTTCTGGGTGGTTTGGACAAGGTGTTGAAGTCTACCCTCTTGGGCCGTGGGACCCCTCAGCCCAAAGATCTATTGCTTGTGAAGGTAATGGGTGAGGTGATAAATATTTATCCCCTATTGTTGGAGCTCAAAGGAATGTCACTGTTCAGGAATTGAAAAATTGGAGCGTTTGGCGTGAGCTTCCTGAAAAAGATACTTTCGATGGAGCCAGTAGACGGGTTTGAATGGGTGGCAGAATTTGAATAATTCACAAAGCTGAATTTCTTGTAACCAGTGCTTGAGGTGTCAGTTTTGGTGGTGCCTGGTAATATCATGTGTCTGTAAATGATGCATGTAGTTTTTCAATTTTATAGTTTGAAAATAGGTGACTTTGGGTTCGGCGAAGAGTGCCCTGGTGTTATGTCAACAAGTTGGGATTTAGTTGGTTTCTGGTTTTCAAACTTTGGGAGGCCTTCTTAGCTCTCCAGGAGAAGGTGATAGGGCTGGTTTGAATGGGGATTCTATTTTCAACCCCTACAATGACAAACATTTTGTACCTTTTTTTGATATTTTAATATAATCTATACTCTCTTACGAATAAAAAAAGAGTATAGATCAATTAGTTTTTGTAAAATTGAGATTGAATCTTCAAATAATCTAGACATTGAAATAGGAAATTAAATGTGGTAGATAGAAGCACTTATTTCTTTTGCTAAAGAATTATTTTTTAAAGGTTTAGAAGTTTCTTAGATGTTCACTCTAAAATGCACCTCTCAGTCCATGAAATGTCTCAAAATTTATACCATATTTTTTTTTTCAGTGGACAAGATTAAAAGTGAATAAATTCACATATGCAAACTAGTCCCCTTTATCCCTACAAACTATGGAATTTGACTCTTTTTCTCACTTGGTACACCTCTATATTTTTTTACTTTTTCATTGGAGATTGTTGAAAGGAAAAAGACAATTAAGAGGGGGTGAATTAGTTGTCCCCAGATTCAAATTCAAACTTCAAACACTTATCAACTTCACAACCACACAATTTTGTTATTAAGTATGAACATGAAATGCAGATAACAGACAACAATATCAACATAATGAACACCAGATATTATGTGGAAAACCCAATGAGGGAAAACCACTGTGAGGATTAACTTGCAATATAAAGTAATTGCAAAACCGAATACAAGAGGCTCACTGCCAAGGGCTCGTTGCCTAGATACAAAGGCTCATTGCCTACAAAAGGAATGACTATCCAAGAGGGAGGATCACTACCTATAGATACAAAATATTACAGTAAAGATCCACCACAACAAATTACACACATTCGCAGCCTTGATCAGAAGAATTGTAGACACTGTCAGCTCACTGCTTTCAAGAATCTAACACATTAATATACTATTTCCTTAATTCACTTTCACACAACTCTTCTTTTCTTCTTTTACCAACACTTATTCACAACATCTTAACTTACATCTATACCCTCTTCAATCTTAGAAAAAATTCTCTAAGCTCAGCTACATACACTTTTTTTCATAAATTCAAATAAGATCAACAACTCAACATTCCCATGGTGGAAAGGAATGCAAGTGGACCAAATCAACACTTATCCAAGACCCAAAACATTATCTCAGATCAATCACACACTTCCTTAATTAATGTTTAATCCTTTGTATGAAGTGTAAACACCAAGTCACCCAAACCTCATGAAAACATAAATGAGCATCGAAGTACACACTTCTCGACAAGAAGATAATACACAGATGGTGTAACATTCTTCACCATGCATGAGAACACATCTCAAATACCTTCAAATACATCTACATCATCTGCAATAGCCTTTAAACCTTGAAAAATTCTCACTAATCCATTTGGATAGTACAAATACACACAGTAATACTGAAACTCGTCTTTCGGAGCACCAAACCACAAACATATTTTCCAGAACATAGGGAACACCATTACAAAACATATTTCATATCCACATGACTTGAAATAAATTAGCGGAGGATTGCAGAGCAGAAAAATTTCTCCCAATCCACAAACAAATAGCTCTATCAAACCAGTTCACACACTAGTGAACACAACTTTCACTCTCCATTAAACCAAAAGCTATAATTCAGGAGATATTACCAACAGATTCCCATAAGCAACCCTTCATATCTGCACAAGAATATGACCAACATAGAAGAAATGCAGAGCACATACCATAAAAAATTTTGAACACACACAACTCTGACTTCACTCTTTATTAATTTTCTCAAAAGCACTTGTTAACCCATCATATCAGCATATCTGCAACATCATAAAGATAGCTTCATGTACTCACAACGTCTCAACAACATCTCAACTATACATGCATAATCTGCAACATCCTATACTGTGTTGACATCAATCACAACACTAATGACAACACCACCAAACTTGCTCATACCTGCAACAATCTTTGCCTTTCTCATTAATGGCAACACATGATGTGAAAAACCATCAAAGACAACACTCTTCTTTATTTTTCTAGATTAGACAACTTGTACAAAATTCTTGCATTCTCAATATTCCAGGAAAAGACCTCTTCCTCTTCTACTATTTTTCACATGACTCTCTCTCCCCCTTTGAAATCAATGGAAAATATCAAAATCTCTAATCACTACCCCTTAGGAGTGCACCCATACTACTCATACTACAACAATGAAACTTTCTACTCCCCCTGTAGAGTAGACCCATTCATCAGTCTAGATAAATGAAGAATTTTTGGATCCACTAGACTGATGCACCTCCATGTGCACCTAGGTCGGAGGAAAAATGACCCCCAACTTCTCCTTGAGATACTCAAAAGTATCCTTCAAAACAGCCTTAGTAAATATATCTACAATTTGATCCTTTACAGACACATACTCGAGCTTGACTTCATTCCCCAATACTTTTTATCTCAATAAATTATATCTAATATATATATGTTTATTCTTGAATGCATTATTGGATTCTTTGAAATGTTTATAGCACTTGTATTATCATAGAAGATAGGTACAGGCTCATCACATATCACTCCAATATCCGTCAACGTTTGCTTCATCCACATAACCTATGTGCAGCAAGATGTTGCAGCAATATACTCTGCTTCTATAGTAGATAAACAAACTGAGTCTTGTTTCTTACTTAACCATGAAACCGGTATTCCACTAAGAAACAAAGTACCTCTAGTGGTACTCTTCCGGTCATCCACACAACCAGCCCAATCTACATCGGTATAAGCACTTAAAGTGAAATCAATATCCTTTGGATACCATAAGCCATAATCTGAATATCCTCTTTACAGCTGTAAAATGTGCTTCTTTAGGTTCTTATTGAAATCTAGAAACTAAGCATACTACATGCATGATGTCTAGTTTAGTAGCAGTAAGATACAACAGTCCACCAATCATAGATCTATACTTTATTCGATCCACTTTAGCAGATTGATCATCTTACTCAGCTTGCATCTGGTCACTATAGGAGTACTAACCGGTTTGGAGTCATTCATTCCAAACTTCTTTAACAAATCTTTGACATATTTTGATTGTGAAATGAATATCCCCTTATCAATTTGATTTACTTGAAGACCAAGAAAGAAATTCAACTCACCAATCATGGACATTTCAAATTCTTTTTTCATTTCCTCTACAAATCTCTTACACATACCTTCATTTCCTCCAAATATGATATCATCAACATATACTACCACTATCAACATTTTGTTTCCTTCCATATTGAAATAAAGATTGATGTCTACTAAGCCCTTATTGAACTTTCGTTGTGTCAAATATTTGTCCAATCAAGCATACCATGCCCTAGGAGCTTGTTTCAGTCCATACAATGCCTTTTTCAACTTACAAACCATATATGGTTTCTCTAATAACTAAAATCCTTTAGGTTTTTCTATTTACACCTCTTCTTCCATTTCTCCATTCAGAAATGCAGACTTGACATCCATCTAATATACATTGAAATCCTCGTGGGAAGAAAATATCAAAAACATCATAATAGCTTCCATTCTTTCCTCCAGGGAAAATGTCTCTTCAAAGCCTATGCCTTCAACTTGTGAGTATCCCTTACATACAAGTCTTGATTTGTTTCTTACAACTTCACCATTCTCATTCAACTTATTCTTGAACACCCACTTTGAACCAATTACATTCTTATTCACAGGTCTAGGAACCAGTTCCCATGTCTAATTCTTCTCTATTTGTGGCAACTCTTCTTTCATAGCTCTTACCCAACTCTCATCTTCACATGCTTCACACAAAAACTTAGGTTCTATTTTAGAAAGTAAGCAAAAATTTACCTTACTTGCTATTTTTCTTCTTCTCTTCACACCTTCACTCTTATCTCCAATTATTTGTTCCTCCAGATGATTCTTCTGTACATACTTAGGAGTCTTAGGAACAAGTTCCAGTGTTTCTTCTTCTTCTTCAGTCTATTCTTCTTCCTCTTCCTTATTCTCTTCAGGTATTGGTCTGTAAATAGGATCATCTGGTTCAACTTCACTTATCTCAATAGGTTTGTGCATATCCTCATCAACCTTCACATTATCACTCTCAAAAATATTCCTCGATCTTTTATTAAAGCATCTATATGCTTTACTGGTAGTTGAGTATCCAAGGAAAATCCCTTCATCACATCTAGCATCAAACTTCCCAAGATTCTCATCATCTCTTTTAATGTAACATCTACTTCCAAACACCTTAAATTACTTCATAGTAGGAGCCTTACCAATCCATAACTTATAAGTATTCTTTGTGTTGTTTCCTCTAATTTGAACTCCGTTAAGAACATAAACAATGGTGTGTAATGCCTCTCTCTAGTACATATTAGGTACATTTGATTCTTTCATCATGGTTCGTTCAACTTCCTATACAGTCTAGTTCTTTCTCTCAACAACTCCATTTTGTTGAGGAGTTCTAGGAGCAGAAAAATGTATCTTTATGTCATGCTCTTCACAAAATGCATCAAACTCACTAGAAGTGAATTCTCCACCTCTATTAGATCTCAAACATTTGATTCTCAGGTTCACTTCATTTTCTACTCTTTCCTTGAACACTTCAAACCTATCTAGATCATGAGTCTTCTCTCTAAGAAAAGCAACCCATGTCATTCAAGAATAGTGATCAATAAGGAGCATGAAATTCCTATCACTGTTTAGGCTTCCTATCCTAGTAGGACCACAGAGGTCTGTATGAATTAATTCCAACATTTTGGTAGTTGATTTCTCTTTTCCTTTAAAACTGCATCTTGTTTGTTTCCCCAACTGACAACTTCTACAAACAGTATTAGCGGGCTTTGTGATTTTAGGAAATCTCAGACATCTCTTGAACTAATCCTGACTAGATTATAAAATTTTACATGTCCCATTCTCTGGTTCCATAAACAACTTTCATTAACTTGAGATACAAGGCACTGACCATCAACACCCTTAAGCTGATAGATGTTTCCATAAGTTCTCCTTCCTACAATAACCATAGTTCTGAACCCTTTTCTAATCTCACAGGTATTATCTTGAAACACAAGTTTGAAACCTTTTCTACACATCTTTCCAACACTCAAAATTTTATTCCTTAAGCCATTTACATAATATACATCATCAATGTTGTGTATTCCATCAAAACTAATTATACCTTTCCCAACAATCTTTGCTCCTGAATCATCACCAAACATGACCAAACAACCATCATACTTTTCAAGTTTAGTGAACTTACTTTTATCTTTGGTCATGTGATTTGAACATCCACTGTCAATCACCCAATAGTCTTCATCCTATCTAGCATGAAAGGTAGTAACCAAATTACCTTCCATCTCATCCTTCTTGTTCTTTGAATCACTTTCTCTTACACATATTCCAGAGTTAGCAGACATAGATTTATTCTCCAAGGCTAAGAACAAGCATTCACTATCATCACCCTCATAATCAGATTTATCATCAAAGATACCAGCTTCTTCCCTAACATAATACAACTTCTTGAACTTCTTATCCTTTCTATCTTTATGACCTTTGTTCTTCTTATGTACAACTCTATTTGGAAATCTTGAAGCATAATGACCAATATTACCACAATTGAAACATACCTTTATACTTACTAGTACCTTTCTTCAACTTCCTTGTAAATTTTTCTTCCAAATCATCTAAACCATCACTATCCGGGTCATCTTCAATCTTTGTTTCTTTAAATGTTGATTCTTTCTTCTCCTCTTTCTTTCCAAACTTTCTCATCTCAAATGCAAACAAGGTTCCAAACAGTTGTTCTTTAGTAAACTTCTTAGGATCATACACTTCTTCAATAGCTAAAACCTTATCACTGTAACTCTCTGAAAGGGTCATCAAGATTTTCTCCATTATATCTTCATAAGTCAGAGTGTCTCCTTGAATTTTCACATCATTCACTACAATATCAACTATCTAGAAATAGCTCGCACTATCTTTACCTTCCATTTTCAAATTTTCATATCTTCACTTTGCTATTAGCTTCTTTGAAATTTTCACTCTATCATTTCCTTCATAAATGTCTTTCAACTTCTTCCACACTTCATAAGTAGTGCCCAAAGAAATAAATTTAGTTTTCTCAATCTTAGATAAAGCACTGTAGATTGCATACCTCGCTTTTTCATTCTCTTCATAAGAAGAAACCTCATCTACAGTAGTAGGACCACTTGATGGAGCAACATACTTCATCTCAACAACCTTCCAGGTCTTGTAACCAAGAGAGATTATGTAACCTCTCATCTGCACTTTCTATTCACTGTAGTCAGATCCATCAAACATAGGGATCACCAATTTGTGCACCATCAGATCTACCTCAAGCAGTTAAGCTTTTTTTCCAAGGAACCAAAGCTCTGATACCAATTGTTGAAAGGTGCAAGACAATTAAGAGGGGGGTGTGAATCAATTGTCACCAAATTCAAATTCAAACTTCAAATACTTATCAACTTCACAACCACACAATTATGTTAAGTATGAACATGAAATGTAGATAACAAAAAGCAATATCAACACAATGAACATCAAATTTTACATGGAAAACCCAATGATGGAAAAACCACGGTGAGGATTAAATCACAATATAAAGTAATTGCAAAACTAAATACAAGAGGCTCACTGCCAAGGAATCACTACCCAGATACAAAGGCTCACTACCTACAGAAAGGACTCACTATCCAATACGAAGGCTCACTACCTACAAATACAAAAGATTATAGTAAACATCCACCACAATAGATTACACACATTTGTAGCCTTAATTAGAAGAATTGTAGACACTTTCAGCTCACTACTTTCAGGAATCTAACACATTAATGTACCACTACCTTAATTCACTTTCACACAACTCTACTTTTCTTCTTTTACAAACACTTATTCGCAACATCTTGACTTGCGTTTATACCATCTTCAACCTTAGAAAAATTTCTCTAAGGTCGGCTACATACACTTCTTTTCATAAATTCAAATTACGTCGGCAACTCAACATTCCCATGGTGGAAAGCATTGAGAGTGGACCAAATCAACACTTAACCAAGACCCAAAACATCATCTCAAATCAATAATAAACTTCCTTAATTAATGTTTAATCCTTCGTATGAAGTGTAAACACCAGGTTGGCCAAACCTAATGAAAACAAAAATGAGCATTGAATTACACACTTCCCAACAAGAAGATAATATGTGAACAACATAGCATGCTTCACCATGCATGGGAACACATCTCAGATACTTTTAGATACATCCACATCATCTAAAACAACCTTTAAACCCTGAACACTTCTCACCAATCCATCCAGACAGTACAAATACACACAGTAATAATGAAATTCATCTTCTGAAGCACCAGACCACAAACATATTTTCCAAAACACAAGGAACACCATTACTAGACATATTTCATATCCACAAAACCTGGAACAAATCAGCAAAGGACTACGGAGCATGCAGAAACATTTCTCCTAGTCCACAAACAAACAACTCTGTCAAACCAGTTCACACACTAGTGAACACAACTTTCACTCTCCATCAAACCAGAAGCTACATTTCAAGAGATATTACCAATAGATTCCCATAACCCTTCAGATCCACACAAGCATAGGATCAACATAGAAGAAATGTGGAGCACATACCAAAGCACATTCTTAATGCATACATAACTTTGACTTCACTCTTTATTAATTTTCTCAAAAGCACTTGGTCACCCATCATAAAGATAGCTCCATGTAATCACAACATCTCAACTATACATGGAAAATACGCAATATCCTATATTGTGTTGACATTAATGACAAAACCACCAAACTTGCTCATACCTACAACAAAGATATTTATAAAGATCTTGGTAGGAGTATCATTGTGTCACTAGGGACATATTATCCTAATTCAACATACATAAATGTGTGATTGGTAAAAAAAACTATTAAATGATGTATATGCTCATTGAATGATCTTGTTGATGTATATTCCTTTTAGTGTACCAAACTAAACTATTTCTTTCACTAAATATAAATGATAATCTGTAGAATTATCAAATATGATAGGATAGTTAGAATGAATAGATTTTGTATCTTTAAATACATAGTAACATATTAGACAAACTTGTGTTTTTTCAACCATAGGTAGGAAGGGTAAAATTGGAAGTGATCTGAATTTGAATTTAAAGTTTCAAATTTGGGAAGGATAAGTACATGGCCTTGAGGATATTCCTATGACTATGAACTTGTTAGAGAATAGAAAAAGGTGTGAAATTTTAAAACTATGTCAACTTTTAATAAAATAAATGGCTAACAAAACTATAACTTCTTAAATTAAAACACCTAAAGTTACATACATGTTTTGGATTTAAAAAATGTATAAAATAATGAAATGTAGAGTTTTTTGCATAGTTTACATTTTATTTTTAATAAAATATTTGGATTTTTTTTTACAAAATTGATAATATAACTAAATTGCTAAAAAAAATTCAAAAAGTGAGATTAATGGGCCTCCACTTTATGTTAGCTATTAATCATGATGTAGAGAGGAATTCATACACTCTAATCCCTCTCTAAAACCCTCACAACAATAGCTAAAACAGAATAAGGAGATTGCAAATTAACCTCAAAAAAAATTTTGCACATGAAACCACTGAATTTTTCTATTAAAGAAATCTGATTACAAATGAATTTCAGTCATCTATGGATTGATATACAGCAAGTAAAACCCTTACAAACACAACATATGCAAATCAGGGAAAACTTTAGTGGCGAATCTTTGCCAATTGGTGAATTCTAGGAATTGGCCAAGTCGAAATTGGCCAATTTCTCGCACCCAACAAGGTGTCCAAATCGCTTGGATTTTATGAAATATAGGTCCAATGCATGTCCATTCGCCAATGAGTTTTTTTATGAGGCATATTTAAGCAACAAATTTTCCATTGTCAAACTACACGTTTCAATTGGACCGACTAATATTTTCACCTAGAATCCCGAAAGCATTTAATAAAACACCTACATATTCACCAATACTAATAAAACAATATTGTATCAGGACCCATTTCTCCAATTAAAATTTACAAATAGTTTCTTGGGAAGACCCATTTCGCCAATTAAAATTTATAAATAGTTGCTCATGAGGACCTATTTCGCCAATAACATTAAAAAATAATTACATTTGAGGACACATTTCACCTTGAAAATTATAATGTATTGTTGTATAAGCATGCAGGATTTGCCAAATTTTTAATATACCATTTAAAAATCCCACAAAATTCACCAAATATGGAATCATGGATTGATATAAATACAATTGAAAGTATCATTTATTCTTACACATTTTGTTTGGTTCTGAGGTTCTACTTCTCCATTCAGAAGTCAGCGAAAGCTAAAAACATAGACTTAAAGGTGAGTGATCATTTCTTCATAGTGTTATTAGTTATAATAATAAGTTTTCTTTATCTCTTTTCCATTATTGCTTCAATAAAGTGAACCTTAGAAGTTAGAACCAAACTCTGAAGTTTCAAAGTTTTTGACACCTCTGACCCACTGAGTAGAAAGATGACCAAGAAAGACTTGAAACACAACAAAGTGAGCCATCAACCAAGTAGGGGAATCGTGAAGTTATGAAAATTTAGAACTCCATGACAAGGTTATATAACTTTGAGGACTAGCGACTAAGTTTAGGAAAAGCCAAATATTTTATATTGTATTCCATGGTATTAAATTTGAGATGTGATTTTGCACCATATTTAAAGAACAACACTTATCACACTACTTATAAATTCCTATTGCATTTCCATTCACACAATCTTTGATAAATCACTGAAAGGAATATTATTAATCCATTCCTTGAACAGAAATAAATACAATCGAAAGTGTCATTTATTTAGAAGTCAGCCAAATCCGAAAATGTAGGCTTAAAGGTGAGCGATCATTTCTTCATAGTGTTATTAGTTATAATAATAAATTTTCTTTATCTCTTTTCCATTCTTGCTTCATTCTTAAATATGATATTGAGTAGGGAATGGGATTTATATTATTATTCTTTGTCCTTAAACAAGAAGACATTTTTTCCTATTTTTATTTGAAGTGAAATGAATATGTTGAGCGAATCAGAGATCAATATGTCAAGCGACTCGAGCAACAAGGGTAAGGCTCCTTTTTCTCCTCAGGGTGGTGAAGAGACTCCTACCGCTTCTTAGACTCCTTCCACTCCTCAGGGTGGTAAGGTTCCTGCTGCTTCTCAAACTTCTATCGCTCCTCAGGGTGGTGAAGAGACTCCTTCCGTTCCTTAGAGTGGTAAGGCCCCTACTGCTCCTTAGACTCCTGCTGCTCCTCAAGGTGGTGAAGAGACTCTTGCCACTCCTTAGGCTCCTCAGGGTGGTGAAGAGACTCTTGCCACTCCTCAGGGTGGTCAAGATACTGAGAGGCTATCAAAACAAAAAAAACTTAGACGTACCATATAGTCTTACTTTGGAATTGCCAAAGCTTCTGATACATCAAGTCAAGATGGAGCTACATTATCAACTCTTCCACCAAATATTGGTAGCATTCCCAATACCTCACCACCACTGAAAGGTCAAGTTGAGATTGTCATTGATTTAAATAAAAATGTATCAAATCAAGATAGCAATATTGCAGAATATGTTTCAAGTGATACCTCGGGCCCAGTTAGCCATAATGAGATAATTGAATAGGATGAGGATGATGATGTTGGAGCAAGAAAAGGAAAAATAAACCAAAAAGGGGGTGCGAGTGGGAAATGACATGGAGTTTTCAACTTGGTTGGTTGTCAAAGTACCCATTCATTGAACCAATGGGGAAATCAAACAATATTGAAAATGAAAAATTGGCCAAATGTATGATTTGTACTTGGAAATGTGGAAGAGACAAGAATTTGCAGCTAAAGATTGGCACTATAGGAAAGCATATCGGTAAATTTTATGAAAAACAAATCATAGATAGAAAGGAACAATTGGTCATATGATGGAAATCAAAGGAAGAATGTCTTCATGTTAGGTATTTCATGGATTATGAAGTGCATCACCAAAAACTATTGAAGCTTGGTGCATGTAAAGGTACACTTGATGCTCAATTTGGGAAAGCAATGGAAGCAACAAATCTATCAAAAACTATTTAGATGACTATTATTTTTCATATTTTTTCTAGAGGGCGTCCTATGATAGACTACCCATAATATTCTAGTTTATTATATTTTTTGAATGTTCCTCACTATCCCTACTCACATTGGTCAGTAAACGTTGGATGGGAATGGGAAAACTATCTTGCTGCAATGGAAAAGGAAGATTTAAAGGTTAAAGTAAAAGAGTCAAATTTAATTGCATTATCTTTAGATGTAGTTATTGTGGTAGACAATACTTCTTGGGTCTGTATGCATTTGTATACTCTACAACAACATGTTCACCAAGCTCATCTTCTCTATGTTCATAAAATGAAGGAAAACTCAACATCGCAAAATATATTTGAACTAGTCAAGAAATCTTTGAATGAAATTGCAGGTATGGATGAGTTGACAATTGCCAAAAAGTTAGTGTGTGTAGGAGCTAATGGAGCTGCAGTGATGGAAGGTCAAAGGACCGGTGTTTGTACAAAGTTACAAACTACTTGTGCACAATACATGCTTGGCATTCACTGCATGGCCCACATAATGAATTTAGCATTCAAAATTGTAAGCAAGTTTCCTATAGTATCAAAAGTCAAAAATCTAGTCCGCGAGATCCACGCATACTTCTGCCAAAGTCCTACACATTTCATAGAATTTCAAAATTTTGTTGAGGGAATAACACCAGGAAACAAGCTTCTCAAGGATGTTGATACTAGATGGATCTCCCTACATGGACTAGCGCAACGAGTTCTTTCATAATATCAATCCTTGGTTGGAGTGATGTATGAGCATCGCAACACAGTAGATAGAGCTCCTGACCTCTTACATAGGTTAAGCGATAGAGACATTTTTGACTTTAACTAGTCTTCTCCCCATGTTGGATGTGATGAATAAGCTTGTGAACAAATCCCAAGATAGAACTATGTATATTAATGAATATTCCAATCTACATAAACATACATGCTTGGCCCTCGATCATCTATATCTAGATCTAACACAAGATGGCCCAAATTATTTCATGTGGCATAAAATTACTGATTTGAATGATCCTGATAATTATTTACAGTTTAATGCAAGCGGGAACTTATGCATCTTTGTACATTGATATGATATACAAATGTACCAATGTAAGACAACCAAGCACTCTACTAGAGAAGTTGTTGTTAACATGGAAGACTTTCAAGGCATTGTTAAATCTATTGGTGATAATTTGAAGGAAATTACAAAATCTCTTTCCTCAAAGATTCATGAAATATTCCATCCACATGAAATAATTGAAGCCATGAGTATTGTGTATCCTCAATTTTGGGCAAACTGAGATAACCCAACATATTTTCATTCTCAAGTAAAAATCTTGCTCGAACAATTTTTGAAAATTGTAACATACAATGAGTAGAAAATAGAAGGAATTTTAGATGAAGCTAAGCTTAGAAAACAATGTAAGAATTTTGTAATAGCTATGAAGGACTAGTATAAATCCATAGGCAAGGACAAGGCCTTTGAACCGGGATCAATAAAAAAGGTTTGGACAAACTTAGGTCAGAGTGAAATATTGTGTGGTTTGATATCAGAATATTTCAAACTTGTTGATTTATGTCAAACAATGATATTGGGGTCAATGGAGGATGAGAGAGTTTTTAGTACATTGGGGTTTTTGAAATCAAAGTTAAGAAACAAACTAGACAAGAATTTGGAAAATTTCTTGAGGATGAAAGGAACTGCGTATAATGTCAAAAAATTTCCTTTTGAAAGGGAACTCACAATTTAGAGGTCCACATGTGAAAGAGGGACCAGGTTGTGCAACACTCCAATTCTAAAGGCTAGTACCGGTGGCACTAGCAGTGGCAATGGGACTCAGACAGATGACATTGACAAAAATGACACAATGAATGTTGAATTTGAGACACAGTCCGAAGAAAATGAAGAGTAGACTTGGACTAATATTCAAGACGACTCTTTTACTTTATCTAATGATGAATGTCAATTTGAGGACCTTGACGCTTTTTGGGAAATGGAAGAGAATTAGCAACTTTTAGGTATTTATACTGCACTTCATGGATCATTTTCCATTGTTCCATACTTTAGTTGATGATATTTTATATTGTATTCAATGAAATTGTGAATCATTGCACTTCATGATATTTTATTTTATATTGCACTTCATGAATCATATTCCAAAATCAAACTATAGTTGATGATATTTTATGTTGTATTCCATGAAATTGTGATATTTTATATTTTATATTAGTTTGTACATAGCATTCAATGAGGTGTCAGATGACAACACCTTTGAAAGGCAAGATAAGTCAATAATGTCGCATGGTCGCTGAAACTTGGAACCTTAGAACCAAAGTCTGAAGTTTCAAAGTTTTTGAAACCTCCAACCTAGTGACCCACCGACTAGAAAGATGACCAAGAAAGACTTGCAACTCAACAAAGTGAACCATCAACCAAGATGAGGAATCGGGAAGTTATGATAATTTAGAAATCCGCGACAAGGTTATAAAACTCTGAGGACTAGTGACTAAGCCTGATTTTCTCCCTTATTTTAAGTCTATCGTCTCTCTAGCTATAACATTTTACATGAATTATTAATGAAATATGATCAATGATCTTTCATTAATCTTCTTTGTCATTAATATTATGTAATATGCATTGACGTATGTTTTAATTATGGCTCTAGTTTAATGAACCAATTAAAGTACCTTGATTAAATCATTAAAGCATGAATTCATATAAATGTTCAATGGATCTGCTAAGTAGTCATGGAGATTAATTCTTGATGTGTGAATAGTATTAGTAGCATATTAATAGTAGTATTAGTAGCATATACAACAATGAACATCAACAATCATTTAAAGTGTATATAGAAGTTGAAACTACTACCATACTTTTTCTTCAAATGATATAAATAATACAGATAATTGAACATCAATAGATTACTGAAGTCTGAATTTGAGGTTTTAAATTAATTATCACATGAAGGAATACATAGAGGCATTGGAAATGAAAAATCCTGCTCAAAGAAAACTTTGCACAGAGCTGAGTTGGAACTTGGAAACTCATATTATCAAAAATTAAATCAATGCATCACCTTTTCTAGCAACTTCCACTCTCCAGGTGTTGGAATTGTCATTTGTTCTAACTGATGTTGTTTGACTTGAATATTTTTTAGCAATTCATGATTCAAATTGGAACTTGTCTTGGATTCTTCAATTGATTTTGCATTCAAGGTTATCAATGGTTTGATGGAATCCAAATAGGTCACCACATCTGGGTTATGAGGAAACTGTTCCAAATCAATCTTCCTTGCATCCTCCACCTTCTTTTTGAAATCATTCCATCCAACGAACCACTCATTTGTGTCAAAAGCCTCTGGTAAACCAAGCTCTATGAAGTTCCTTATCTTTTCATCCACCTTCTTCATCTTGTTTGTAGCCAAATACAAATATTTCTCTATTTCACACATTCTCAAACACTTTTCAATGACAAATGACAACGTCATTGATGTAGCAAGTTGATTAGTAATCCCTTTTGATTTCAAAACATTGTCACTAGCTTTGTAGATTGTTTGTTGAATTTGATTTGCTGATTTCTCTAATGCCAACACATTTTTGTTCTCCATTAAATATTTTTTGAGCTTCTTATGATGTTGTTTGATAGCATCAATCAATTGAAACATGTCACACAAATGATCAATCCCCTGCATTATTTCATCCTAGATCTTTTGTTTCATATGCCTCAGTGTTTCTCTACAAAATGAAGATAACTTATTTTGACAAGACTTAATTTCATTTTTTGCTTCCAACAGTTCTACCTCCAATCTTTCATTTCTTTTTCCCTCCTCTAATTTTTGTTCCCACTGTGCATTTCCATTTTCAATGCTTAGTCTTAATTTTTCTGAAGTGGATTTTTCCTCATCATATTTCTTGTTGCTCTCATCTAGCCTTTGCTTCAGTTCATTCACTACAGTCTCATTCTGCTTATTCTTTCTCATTTGCTAGGTCTTCTTGTAACTTTTCAATTTGAGTTTGCAACCTTTTTTTCTCTCTATCTTTCTTTAGCAATGATGTGTACACCAATTCATTGTTCTTCTTTGATACATTAATTTTGTCAGTATTTCTGAGTCCAAAAAAATCCAATTGAAAATTGTTCACCTCGAATTCAGATGGAGCCATTTGATTTGTTGGTTTGTTTTAAACTATGGGAACAAGAATTGTGTACTCCATGATTTATTTACTTGTTTCAAATGTGGGTAATACCATAGTTTTTGCAGGCTCTAAATTTAGAGTAGACGCACTCTCCATCAGTTGCTTCTTTTCTTTTTTATTCAATTTTGATTTCTTTTAAAACTCTTCAATGTAATCAAAACCTGGGGATGCAAGAATAATGGAATGCTTGAATGGTGAAGGAATAGGAGTACTTGCAATTGCTAATGATTTCACAACCAAACTAACTGGAATTGGGAGAGTTCCTGGAAATAACTCCTTTGTGGTGGATCCACTGGTAGTGTGACTTGGAGTTGGACTTTTCAAAATCCTTTGCCTCTTCTGTATGCCTTGATCGCCTAGTGTTTTTGTGGTATATTGTGTTGTCCTCTTGTGTGTACTTTTTTGTTGTAGCACATGTTGACCACTACTAGTAATACTACCCATACCATTGCCACTAGAGGAAATGCTAGTTGCACTAAGCCCTCCACCATGGGCATGTCCTAGTTGTGATTGTGTCTGACCATGAGGATGAGGATTTGAACTTGAAGCTCTAACAAATTGACCTGTATACCCTAGGTCTACTTTTTCACCTCCAACCCCACGACCAAATTTATCAACTGGTTTTCTATGCTCTACATCCATTACTATCCAAGGGCCTTGTCTTTGGGACCCCAAAGGACCACCTTCATAACCCATTTTTTTAGCTATGGCTGCTCCTGTAGTAAATGCTTCTTTTGTGGCCTCACTTAAACCAAGTTTGAAATTGGCATGGCTTTCTTCTTGCCTATCATCATCACTTTCTTCATCTTCTTGTTCATTCAAATGCTCTATATTCCATAATTTTCTAAACTCAAGATCTTCTCCGTTATCTCCATACTTTGCAAGAGCTCTTGGATCACCTAGGTCCTTCCTCATAGACCAAAAGGCAGTAATTTTTTATCGTGACCAATTTTTTTCTGTAACTTCCTTCTCTAGAGAATCTGGCATTTTTACTCTACTAGATGGTTTATGACTTTTTTCATAAAAATTGTTGTACCTCCTAATTTTCTTTCGATGCAATGCCATAATTTCTGCTAACAATTGTTCAAAAGAAATACCATTCTCAGCAACACTTTTCTCCATTGCTACTTTGACCTCATCCCAAGAATCCTTGTTTCTCAAGTTTTCAAGCAAGGGTTTACTTTGATGTTGAATTCTACTTCTAGCATTCCTATTGAGCACAATCATTGATTTGATGTTGTCACATGGATCATATTGCCAGTGACATATAGCATCAAAATAAAAAAAAAATAAAAAGATCATGTTCCACACTAAATGCTTTTCTCTCGAATGTCATCCCTCCACATGAAAAAGGTAAAGAAGGAAATAAGGTCTTCTTCCTCCAACCGCTAAAGTGTCTTTCATCAGTACTTTGCATCTTCCTTACATATTTCAAAGCAAAAACCCTTTTTGTCACATGTATTGGAAGTTTGTATGGTTGTACTTCTGATCCATAAAATCTTACCATGGTATATTCTTCCATTAAGTACCAATCAACCAATTGTATTTATTTTCCTAGTTGAATGCAGTTTCTACATGACATAGGAAATCTAGGCATTGGAGTATTTGTAATTTCTTGATGAAATGGATCTAAAAATTAGTCTACAAAATTATTGTAGTTCCTTTGAGAATCATGCAACCTTATAGCAGTGGTCCATTCATATATTGGAGCCATTTTCTTTTGATCAGGATTACTATTACCATGGGGTTGAATCTAAATCTTGTTGGTCTGAAACATTCCTCTGAATTTGAATAGAAAAAGATAGCACAATTAGGTTGTGAACCTAAATGTCTTGGTGGAACCTCCTTTAATCATTAAAATTTATTTATGCATGGATTATACAATGTGCTCAATAAAATTATATTTGGCATGTGGAACACCATAATGGATATTATACACCATTTCAAGGAGGCATGCACCCACTTCCAAATTGCTATCCATTCTGAGGAAAAATGCTAGCATGGAAATAGTATCCTGAACCCATGGTTTAAAAATATCCAAATCATAAGGAGGCTTATGATCACCTTTCAATTTGTTTCTATCCTAAACTATTCTATTTAAGAAAGAAATTTTCTCCATTTCATCCACTGCTTCATAATCACTAGCAAGCTTTTCTAGGTCAATGTGGACATTTCCAAATTCTTCGGTTGTAAACCCCAAGGCCAACACTTTTCCAAGTTCTTTTGCATTAATGGATAAAAATTCTTCTTTGCTATCTTTATTAACAATTGCTCTTTTGTTATCATCATAATTTAGGGCACAAACCATGATAATTTATGGGCAAGGGAAAACCTCATGTAACATCATGTGCCCTAATCCAATTACCCATGATGCACTGATACTATTAACTTGCATTTTCTTTGCAACCTTATTCTTAGATGAAAATCTAAGTTCTGAGTTATGCCTACCATAGGTTTTAGGATCATAAATATCATGGTATTCATCAGTGAAACTTGGGGTTTTAAGCAATTTTGCATAATATATTTTTTTATCTGACATTGCTCTAGTGGTATTGGTGGTAGACATGTTGATACAATCAACAATATGAAATTTGTGAATTCCCTATTTTTCCTTAATTTTTCTTAATTATTAAGCCTCTTAACCCTAAACCTAAACTTCAAAGTTTGAGAAAATAATATTTTAAGAAATGTCAAGCAATGAAACTTAGCCACAGGAATTCTTTAACTTACCTAGATTTTGAATTTTGATTCTTGAAGTTGAAACTACGTTGAAGCTTGAAACTGGGTTACTAGAATGGCTTTGTTGGAAGTGGAACTATGGAACCCAGAATAGGGTGGTGCACTGCAATGAGAAAATTGAATGACACTGAAATTTCTACTCGTTACTTACAAACTACACAATACACAATTAGGTGGTACAATGTACATGGCTAACAACATTTAAAACAAGCCATTAAAAATAATGATTTACTCTTGCATTGACAACAAATTCTAAACCATTGATCTTTGTTAATCTAACGGTTATAGGGTGATTTCAGAGGTTTAAGTTTGCAAGCGTAGCGCTTTGTGCATTTCATTTCGGAATGCAACTACAACCATACATCAAATGTTCAGCAAATAGTTGAGTAATTTATGATATAAATAATAAACATAAAACATGTGCTTTCAATTTGCTTTAAATTTTCTTTAAAACATGTGTTTTAAATTTGCTTTAAAGTTTAATGCGCTAGGATTGACATCAAGGCCAAGGGGCCTAAAACTTAACATTTCAAAGGCCTTAATAAAATGAATTACAATGTCACATTAATAGCACTTAACTTGCAAAGGACTTAATAAAATGAATTACAATGTCACATTAATAGCACAACCATTTATTTTATTACAACCGAATTACAATGTCACATTATTACATAGTAAAAATAAAAAATGTAAGCGCAAGTGTCAAGATTCTACTGGACCGCTGGTGAAAAGTTGAAAATGTAAATGTGATACATGTATCTTTGAAAATAAATGGAACTGGGTCAACCATGAGCTCTGAAAATTAACACATGGGACTTTTCGAGTCAACCATAAGCTCTAAAAATAAATGCATGGGGAAAGGGGGCCCAATCAAACTGGGGAAATGGGAGCCATGAAGATACAAAATGTACTTAGCCCCTTTTAGAACTAGACTGATGCAAAATATGAGGGCTAGTAAAACTACTCCCATGTAGAAGATGAGCACTAAAATTAAATGCATGGAAATTGCTTGGGAAACCATGCAGATGATGAGGGGTAGTAAAAATACTCCCATATTCTACTTGCAGCCTCCATGCATTGGGATAGCACTTATGTCCATCAGAGCTCCTCATCCTGGTTCAAAACCTATCTGAAAAGTCAGGTGAACAAAATCAACTTCTTTCCAATTCCACCCATTCTGAACTTGAAGGAAATTGGTCTTTTACTATGTAACTACATAACTGGAGGTAGGAAAATTTAGAGCATCCCCAATAATACGGCATCATCTTCTTCCCGAATCCTTATTAAGTTATTAACACTACAAAATGAAAACCCTTATGAAAATTAAATGAATGATTTTAGTTGTGCTCACTATCCTTATTTATGGGCCAAAAGTGCTGCCAAAAGTGCCACTACCAGCCTAGTACCTTGTACACCTCACACATGTCATGTGTGAGCTCTGAGGTTGTGTATAATTACTACTGATTACTTAGTAATAATTGTGATTCGTGCAAACCAAAAATCCAACTTAATCGATACCTCAAGTTGGCTACATGCAAAGTTACAAACTGTAACTGAAGCTGACAAGCTGTCAATTGTCAAAATCGGAAGTGCCACGCAAGCTATCGATTGTTAAAATCACTAGATTATTGACATCATCATCTATGATTCTACAATACTTTGTGCAATTTTCAATATAAAGATATCCAACCAATCACTCTGGCTATTCATATGGTATTAATCTGTGTCGCCGCCCAATAGGATATCCAAATTGAGAATTTCAATAGAATAAATGAAAGGTAGAGTACTTCAATGCATTGAAAAGAGAGAATTAAATGTCTCATTTCACCTTAATGATTATCAATGTCCTAGCTAATAAGTCACAATAAATTTCACTCACTTATGATCAGAACTATATGTTGATTTCTAAAACCAATCATTAATAAAATCTCAACCATTGATTTCTAAAAATCTAACGGTTCTATTGTTATTCCAGAGGTTTCAGTTCACAAGTTTAGTACTTCAAGGATTTACTTCTGGAATGCATCTATAGCCATCCATCAAAAATTCATTGAACGGTCCCTCTTTTAAAACAAACTTTATGCACGTGCATAACTTAAAATGGGGACATCGCTAGGTTGACAAGACTTGAACCTCAGGATTGAAGAGTTATGATTTAAGGCTTTGTCATAAAATATTTTGGTTTGACTTAGGAAATATTAAATAGTAAAGAAGAGCAAGATGACTGATAGACCTAAATAATTAATAAAATCTCAACCATTGATTTCTGAAAATCTAACGGTTCTAGTGTAATTCTTGAGGTTTCAATTCACAAATCTAGTGCTTGAGAGATATACTTCTGGAATGCAACTACAACCGTCTATAAAAAATTCATTGAATGGTCATGGTCCATAATGTCGTGTGGTCACTGAAACTTGGAACCTTAGAACTAAAGTCTAAAGTTTCAAATATTTTGAAACCTCCGACCCACCGACTACAAAGATGACCAAGAAAGACTTGCAACTAAGGTTACAAAAATTTGCACTAACACTTTGCCACTGCATTTTTTTTATTAGTTTGATATTATGTTTAAATCGCCAATTTTTTTTTTCTTAATCTTTTGAAAATAGGTTTAATTCGCCAATGAATTCTATTTTTTAGTTTGAAAAAAAAAATTAATCACCAACGAAATTATTTTTTCTGGTTTGAAAACAGGTTTAATTCATCAATTGAAATATTTTATTGGTTTGAAAATAGATTTTAATCGCCAATGGAAAAAATTTAGTGGTTTTAAAAAAATTGCATTTCCCCAAGATTTTCGATAGACTTCTAGCAATTACAAAAGATACACCAATGGAATTTTTTTCATGAAAAATAAAAAAATTTGCAACTAAAATTAATATTTTTATTAGAAAGTATACAAGATTCGCCAGGATTTTACACCTTCGCCGAGGGGGGGGTTTCTTAAAGTTTTCCCTGATGCAAATGAAATATCATTCAAACACATTCTATGCTCAACTATGTAAGCTCCTACAAACTATTCACCTTCTAGCACCTCAACTCCACCTGCAACTCATGTAGCTTATCCTCATGTCTTCAAAATTTCTTGACTTCACTCATCTTCTAAAATCTGATTTTTCTCTTCATTATGTAGCCCTCATGGCTACCTTGAACATCTACAAAATCCCTCTTCTCTTCACAAGCTAATTTTTCACACTCTTTCTTGTGCAACTCTCACGAGAAACCAACAAGTTCTTTCTCCAAACTTGCTACTTCTTGACTCCATTATAGGCTCTATTTTATATAGATTAAAACTGATGCAGGAGCATCTTGGGTTCTGAGAGAAATCTTGCATCAACCAAATGAATGCATTTTAATTTTTATATTTTCCTAAGGTTTGGTGGGTGATTTATTTAATATGGTAATTTGAAAGGTTAGAATAAAATAAATATTAAATTATTACCTTTTTATTATTTTACTGCAAAGTTTGGGAGTGGAGATAATTAAGGAGGGAACTTTGAGAAATTGTCAATTTTAAAATTTTGAAAAAATAGACTTGGGTGTGAGATTTGGAGGGAGTTATAAGTTTGAATGATGCATTTATAAATTTAATTAATTAATTCATGAAAATGTGGGCACCCAAGGTGAGTTGGTAGGAGTTACATTGGAAACTGTCTAAAATCTAGAAATTGACTCTCATTTTGTCAATTTTGTTGGGAGTGGATTTATGAAAGAATTTTATATATTATGGAAAAAAATTTGGATGGATCTTTTATCGGTATTTTTCCAACTTGTTTGTGGCTTTTTTCTAGAGAATTTTTAGGAGCTTTTTTTTTAAGATTACAAGAAATTTGGACTTGGTTTTGATAGCCATTCTTGGCTAGATTTGGAAGGTTGTTGTTACAAGCGTGGTTCTCTTCATAGGAGGGTGTTGGAAATTGTTAATGCAGGTTTATTTTAGGTTTGAGGTGATATCTACAACAAAAAATAATGTTTCAAGGGTTACATGTTCATTGTATTTTGATTTTCCAAAGAAAATTGTAGAAAAAAGAAAAATTGATGCTTCAAGAAGTTGAGGGTTTGAAGAGGCCATATCTTTGAATGATTTTGTTGAGTGTCTCATATTTGAAAGTCTGATTTTAGATGTTTTATATCAGTCTTGGGGGCTGCCATGATTGTAATTTTTTTTTCTTGTAACCGTGGTGATTGTTGGCAATAGAAAATTTACAATCTTGTTATTGTTTTAACATTGTTTAAATCCATTTTAAGGAAGTGTCTTATTATGAATTTGAGGTAATTTTTGAGAGGTTGAAACCCTTACTACTTCAATGGTATTAGAGTTGGTTGTTCCTGAGTGTGTAGGAGAAGTGTTGATGTGTGGCAATTTGCACCAAGACCTGCAGGTAGAGAGTGAAGCAGTTGCAAAGAGACTATGCAAAAGTGTTTGACAAAATGTCTTGGAAGCTAGGAGAATGTTTTGTGATGAAGAAATAATTTCTAGAGGCAAAAATAGAGAATCAAGATCCCATCCAAAGGAGTAATTTATCTCGAACAAGGTGTAAAGTGAGTGGGAAATGTTGCAAAGTCATTGTGAATAGCAGTAGCACTAATAATATTGTATCAGAAGAGATGGTAGACAAGCTAGAATTGAAAAGAATCAAGCATCCTACCCCATACTACATTCTTGGTTGCAAGGATATTGTTAGATATGTGTAATTGAGCAATGTGTGGTTGATTTTCAAATCTGTAAATATAAGGATGTGATTGTATGTGATATAGTACCTATGGACATATTCCATGTTTTGTTGGGTAGACCATGGTTGTATAATCAAAGAGCTCTACATGATGGTAGAAAGAATACATATAACATCATAAAGGATGGGGAAGAATATTTTCTGAATCCTTTGTAGGATAGATAAGAGGAACTGGCAAAAAACGTTGTAGCAAATAATAAGGATTTAAAGGAAAATAAAATGGGAAGGGTTGAATCTTATTACTCTTTTTGTATTGATATGTTTGTAAGTGAAAATTTATGTGCAAGGAAGAAGGATGAAAAGGAAAATGTGAAAATCCTTAATCAAAAGGATAAAGAGGGAAAAAATGAGGAAAGAGAAGCAATAATTAAGGATGATGAGTTTCTTTTGGAGGACTTGAAAGTAATGGAAAATGAAAGTACAGCTAAGAGTGAAGGTGAAGAAGATATGATAGTAGGAAGTGGTGAAGAAAAGGTTGAAGAGAAAGAGGTAATGCATAATATGTTTCATTTTTATGATGAAGATGAGAGTGGATCTTGTGTAGATGAAAATATTTCAGTAGTAGAAAAGGAATGGCAAGTGTTGATAGAAGGTGGAGTGAAGATTTCCTCAAAAGGTAATGAGGTGAAATCAAATTTTGACAAATTCTTTGATGAGGTTGGGAATGATATTGTAGCGAACAATGAGGAAAAAGATGTTGGGGCAGCAAACAAGAATGAGGAAAATCTTCATTTTGAATTAATGATTCTATACCTTATTTGGTGAATGTAGAAGAGGATTCCAAGCAAGAAGAGAGTATGCAGATGGAAATTTCTAATTTCCATGGAGTAGTAATTGCATATTTTTATAAGGATGTAGTGGGATTTGATTGTTATTTGGATAATATATATTTGGATGTAGAATTTGTACAGGATGTTGTAGGTGAAACTTGGTGGAGGTGGTTAGTTTATGGTGGGTTGAATCCCACAAAAGCATAGAGGAGAATGTATGATATTATGAGGAGGATGGTACATGGTGGATACAAGTCCATGAGAGGAGAGATGAATGGAGTGAAAAGTTCTCAAAGAAGGAGGTTGCTTGTTCCAACTAAGTGTTGGAAGAAGAGGAAGAAGAAATTTTAGAAGAATAAGGAAGAATGGTGGATCCAAAGAAAACATATGGTCTTCAAATGATCATGAGTTTTCAACTCATGAAACATTTCACTTACCCCAGGTGTCTGATGCAGGAGCATCCCAGGTTGTGAGAGCAATCTTGCATCAACCAAAGGAATGCATTTTAATTTTTATATTTTCCTAAGGGTTGGTGGGTGATTTATTTAATATGACAATTTGAAAGGTTAGAATAAAATAAATATTAAATTATTACCCTTTTATTATTTTATTGCAAATTCTACAAGTGGAGATAATTTAGGAGGGAACTTTGAGAAATTGTCAATTTTAAAAATTTGCAAAAATAGACTTGGGTGTGAGATTTGGAGGGAGTTATAAGTTTGAATGATGCATTTATAAATTTAATTAATTCATTTATGAAAATGTGGGCACCCATGGTGAGTTGGTAGGAGTTACATTGGAAACTGCCTAAAATCTAGGAATTGACTCCTATTTTAGCAATTTTGGTGGGACTAGATTTATGAAAGCATTTTCTATATTATGTAAAGTTTTTGGGATGGATTTTTTGGAGGTTTTTTTCCAACTTGGTCATGGCTTTATGCTAGAGAATTTTTAGGAGCTTTTTTTTAAGATTACAAGTGATTTGGGCTTGGTTTTGATAGTTGTAGACACTGAAAAATGTCCTAAGTCTGCGAGGGTCACTTTTCTTGATCGTTGTCCTTTGATAATTGAATAATTTTAATTATTCAATTATGTTTGATCATATTCTTCTATTAATTAATATTTTTTAATTATTTAATTAATTCATTTTCTATACTTTATTCTATCCTTATCAATTAAAATTATTTAATTGCATCGCTAATATCCCCCTTTCTTCAATAATTAAACAAATTATTATTTATTTAATAATTTTTCCTTCATCTATAGTCAGATAATAATTATTATTATTATTTGACTTTTATTCTTCTATAATTAAATAATTGTCGAAATTATTTAATTGTGTCATTCCTCCTTTTGAATAAATTATCCAAATTAATTATCCATGTCTAATTTCCATCTCCCCATTTAATTAAAATAGTTGATTTAATTAAATGCTTCATCTTTCATTTGGTCCAAATAAATAATTTGAATAAATTATTTATTTTCCACTTGTCCCTTTCCTCCATTTCCTCCATTTTTCAATAAATAATTTAAAATAAATTATTTATGTGCCTCCTTCAGTCAAAGATGCCTTGTCATTAACCCCTGTCATAGCCTTCATTGTTGTAATAGTTGTTAGGCATCATAGCTATCGGCATCATACCTGTCATAATTCCTCCAAGAATGGCATATTCTTGGTGCATCAATTTTGGACCATTTATCTTGGCATATTTTTGGAAACTTGATCCTAGCCATCCATTTCATAACCTCCCTCTCATGCATCCTCATATGTTGATCTTGGAATCCTTCTAGAGGATTAATTTGGACCGTCCATTCGAATAGTTGTCTATAAAAGCAACCTTCCTCCTCCATTTTCAAGTTAATAGCCATTTTTTCTTCAACTTTCTACTTCAATTTGCAAGTATTTGCACATGTACAACTTCAAATCTAAGGTAAAAGATTGCAAAAGGAGAAATAGGAGAGCAAGAGAAGTGAATCAATTGCAATGGGAAGTGTTTTACTTTGAATGCATTTCATTTTTATTCCTCTTTGTTTGTATTCTCTTCTTTAGATGTGGTTTATGGATTAGAAGTGTTGGCTATCACTTATTATAGGCTAGGAACTCTCTAACCCCATCTTACATTGGTGAACCCGAAGCAAACCGTGGTTTTACAAATTTTCATATGGCTTTTTGCTTGATTTTGTAGATTTTAGGTACAAAATGACACAACTTATAGGAGCAGTGACAAATTTTCTGAGAAGTGATGCATTCGACAAACACAACGATGCATTTGATGATAAACGACACATCTGTAAGAGGCACCCGTGGGTAGGAGAATTTGAATTCAAAAACGTGACACAATCGCCCTTGTGCGATGCAACACAGTGACACATTTGTCTACTAGGTATAAAGTTTTAGTTTTAACATCTTTTTCATTTTCTTTTGGTTTGTTAAACTAGAATAGATTTTTTGGTTATTGATGTTTTGTTTGCAGTGTGTGGCTTTAGGTTGGGACTCCCAAAATTGCTTCTTTCTAGAGCAACAAAAAAATTGAGTTCATTAGTTTTTAGTCTTATTTGAGTTTTAGTTTAGTTGTTAGATTATAGTTTTAGTTTTGTGTTAACCCCCTTTTGGTGCTAACTTGGAGTTTGTGAAACTTTTTCATTGGTCCAAGATCTTTCTTTTTTGTGAGACTACTAACAAGTGGTTTTGTAGGTTCAAATGTCCATGGCTTATATTTTGAAACCACTTCTTTGCTCACTTTAGATTAGATAACACTTCGTTTGGTGCTCTAAAATGAACAATTGTATTTTCTCATGTAGATTTAATTAGGGGGTAGTGAACTACATGTCTTAATATTTGAAGAATGGTATGTATTATGCTCTCACATTGTGCAAACTCAGTGATCGGAAAGCCAAACCCATCTGATATTGGTTTCACCCATTAGAGGGCTTTCCTTGGTGGGAAAAGTACTCACCCCAAGGGAATGACCCAAAGTGGTAATAAGCTAAAGCCAAGCCCTCTCGAGACACTATAAATAAATGTCCTTCCTAACTAAAGTTGGTTAGAAATAGGTGTGGATGTGTCATACGGACAAGTACCACCCTCAATAGTCACATGCTACGTAAAAATTCTTTTCTTAGGGAAAGGACTTGAAGGCCTCTTGACTACATATTCTTTAGCTAATCTTGCCACATGTATGGCCACCTTGAACAAATGCCCTTACTAGAGACCTCTTGTATTTAGAAGCCAAAATCCTTCTATTTGCTAGTGCAGGAGATTGGACCTCTGAAGTCATCCCACATACTCACAATTCTTTGTACATATAGCAAATTCTAGGAAGTGACTACCTGAGAATTTGCAACTTGGTATGCTCGTAGAACTAAGTGTTGCAGAGGGGAGCTAATGCTACTAAATTCCCAAGCTATTCATACTGAACAAGCACAGCTAGAGAAATCCAAGTGGGAACTCAGCAAGTATTGTCCTGGCCAACCATAGGATTGTGCTTGTCTTCTTGAAATCAAACATTTTCAAACATCAAACCATTCCAAAACAAAGTGCTTGATACTGTCTGTTGTGTTTTCCAGTCATATATCATTAGAAATAGTAAACAACTTAAACCAAAATCATCACAAAATATCAAAATTGTCAAAAAAAACATTTTGGAACCACAATTGTCAGACACAGACCCACAACTACTACTGTGAACCACAAATGAGATCTGGAAAACTGAAATTATCTACATGAACCACAATTTCTAAAAATAGAGCCACATTTTACAACCTAAACCTCAATTGTGAGATGCATCTACTAAAAATTGAATTACAAATGTCTACTAAACAAAATTTCTCTAAATTTGTGTCCAAAATCTGATCAAAACAAATCCACAGTGACCTCTATCTAATAAAATAGAGACCTTTAAGTTTCACCAACTCATTCTAGCATTTCTATTAGTGATACATTACATTATAGTTTACCTCTCTCCATCCTTTGCATTTCCTTAACCAAACTTTGATTCTTAGCTTGCATTTAGGCTTTTAGATTTTGAGCATAGGAACACCTTTGAGCTTTTGGAAAATCCTTGGTCATAAACTCTATTTGTCATTGACTATTATCCTCCATATTATTAAAACCTTGTCATTATCACCCTCATCACATTTGATTCTTAAGATTTCATCATAGTCTTAGCTCAAACCTTTCAAAATCATCTCCTTGAATGGTCAATGACACTTAGAATTGTTTCCTTAAGTTCACATTAGCCTCATTTTTATCCTTTGTTCAAGATTCCTTTGCATCTAGATTACATCCTTATCCCAAAAATTTCATCTTTACCTTAGCATCATATCAATATTTCATCCATTATTCTCATTATCCTTGCATTTTTATACCCAAAAAATACAAAAACATAGTTTCAACCTTAGTTGCATTATTACCTTAATCCTCAAATAGCACCATTTAGTTACCTCAACATCATCCTTAATCATTAGTATCCTTTAGTATCTATTAGCTTCATCCTCATCTTGCACTAGCCTCATTTATCCTTATATCAAGAAAATCCAAAAACATAGTTTAGTTCATCATCGTCTTGCATTTCCTTTCAACTTGCAAAAGTCTCACATGGTTGAAACAAGGTCACAAGCCAAACAAAAGGACATGGATTTCCTAAGCGACCCCTTTCCTGACAGTTTCACAAATTCAAATCAATCTACACCTTGCAAGAACACACCACAAAGAGAAGAAAGTGACCCTTGGGAAGACCTAAACCTTGAACAATTCAACAAGAGATTGACCTCTCAAGAGATTGAAAGGGCTTATCAAAATCCTAAAGTTTTGAGTATAGTTGACCAACTTGTTGGTGCCAATCCAAATAAATTTTTCTATGCATTAGCCAAAAAGGGTTCCAAGTTACCTCAAGGTTTTGACGTATCAACCATCATATAACAATAAACTAAAAATCCATTTGGCATGACCTCATCACAGCAAATGACAAACATACCCCTTGGGACAACTGCACACATTACTACCACTACAATACACATTCCAAACATCCAAACTCATACCACTACACAAGGTCAAATTTTCACATTTGGTAGTTCCTCAAACACCATGGGTAAAAATTTCATGAATCCTCTCTTTCAAAGCACAAATCAAGGGTCCACATCACAAGGTCCTACACCTTTGATCCAAAATCTAAACCAAGGTCACACACCCTTGACCCAAAATGCAAACCAAAGTTCTATACCCACATCCCTAAACAAAAACCAAGGGCCCCATTCCAATTCCAAAGTACACCTTCATTAAATCAACCTCCACCAAATAACCCTAGGAAGGTGCACATTATCTCATAAAGGGTCCCAAATCAAAACCACAATCAAGGTTCTACTACATTATTCCATAATACCAATCAAGGGTCTATTCCATCACTTCAAAATACAAATCAAGGATCCCTTCTATCATTCCAAAACTCCACTCTAAGACCAATACCCTCACTTCAACACGTCAATCAAGGAACCATTCCTTCATGTCAAAATTTCAACCAAGGTAACTTTATTTCACATCAAGACATCAATCAAGGGCCTACACCTTCATATCAAAATGTAAATCAAGGTTCCATACCCTCACTTGCAAATCAAGGATTCAATTTCCAAAACCAAAACATGAATCAAGGGTTCATACCATAATTCCAATGTACCATACCAAATACAAACATCACCTTTGGAAAAAATCCAAACACCAATTTCATTTCAAATCAAAACAACGCACACCCATATGATGATCAAGGTTCCATATCACAAAACATCAATCTAAATCCAAATCCAACATATGACCCTAATGCCAACACTATGACATCTCATCTAAACAACGTGACACCATCCCTTGCAAACTATTTGATACAAAAAATGACCAACATGCAATTGGGAACCAACAAGAAGACATACTTAATGGATGAGTTGTGCCCTTTTCCATTTGGTCAAAACCTATACATGCCACCCTTTCCCCCACATTTCACAATACCATCTTTGCCTAAATATAAGGGGATAGGGGATCTCGTAGAACACATTCGAGAATTAAACACATCCTGCATAGAAGTTTCATATTACCTCACCTATTTGATGAGTTTATTCTCACGAAGTCTCATAGGGGCAGCCTTAGATTGGTTATCACATCTTCCACAAGGAATCAAAACATGGGGTGAACTGGTCGAAAAATTCGTCAATCATTTTTCCTTCAAAATTAAAAATGATGTCACCCTTGCAACATTGAGCACAACCAAACAAGAGGAAGGGGAATCACTTACCTTGTTCTACCATAGATGGTGATGATTGGTTAGCAAGTTCCCTTGTCACAATCCTAAAAAAAAAATTGTTACCATGTTTGTAGAAAACCTTAACAGAGAGTTGATGAGTCAAATTCAAATCCAATGTTGCACAACCTTTGAAGAGATTATTGGAAAGGGTTTCCTTATTGAGAAAGGCCTTATTACAAGAGGACTAGTCAAGATAAACAAATATTGGTCCCAAAACAAAAATGTCACAAACAATGGAGTTGTTGATGCCAAATTGATAACCAAAAGACCAATCATTCAACTTAAAGGCCCTTCCCCATCAAACACATCCAGTATGTCAAATACCCAAACACAAAGTCAAAACCAAATGCTAAACACTGTCCAAAACAACCAACAAAGAAGAGGTCCTCCCCATGTCAAGAAAAAATTACACCCCCTTGGGTGAACCTATCGAATCAGTCCTCAAACGATTTTTGCAATCTAATGTAATCACATTGCCAAACACCAAGAATTATGAACCTTCCTTGATCAAACCTGATTGGTGGAAACATGACGCATACTATGAATACCACTATACAAAAGGACCAAAAACATCTAGATGTTGGACACTTAAGAACACCATTCAAGACCTTATTGAGGATCAAACCATACCTGTTGATAATTCACAAGGAAAAACAAACGCTGAGGATACCATATTCAAGATCCCCCTGCAAGACCATGATAAAGGAAAAGCCTCCAGGTCAGGGAACAATAGCAATATTGCCAATTATGTTGTTGTCAAACATGATTATAGCACTATCATCCTTAATGTGACACCCTTTGATGATCACATTGCCACTATCACCATAAACAAGCCAAAATCAAATTGTATTGTTGCCACCCGTATAACTAAGATAACTATTCCAGGTCCGTCTATAAATCCTCAACCAAAGGGTCAATATAACCTCCTAGAGCAACTAGGGAAAACACTCACACAAATTTCTATCTTGGAACTCCGCATTTCACCACAACACAAAGAAATCCTTGATAAAGCCTTGCAAGAATCCTATGTACCCACAAACCTAGATGTCAATGAATTTTAGGCCATGGTTGGATACCTAGCTATGCCACACCATGTCACCTTCTCTGAACAAGACTTTTCAGCACCAAAATTTCACCATAACAGTCCTCTACACGTAGAAGTATGTGTTAATACACACAAGATCAGACGAGTCCTAGTAGATGATGGATCAAGCCTAGATATTTGCTCACTAAAATAAGTGAAAGCATTTGGATACTCTAAGAATTGTATTGACCAAACCAATAAAATTGTAATCAAAGCTTATGATGATGTTGAATGATCCTCCAAAGGCATAATTTCACTTCCTGTGAGTTTTGGCCAAACAATATAGGACACGATATTTCATGTCTTGGATATGTATTTACATTACAATATCCTCCTTTTCCACCCATGTATTCATTCCATGAGGGCTATTCCATCCACCTACCATCAATTCCTCAAGTTCCCAAATAACATCACTGAAATCACTATTCTAGGTGACCCTGATCCTTTCCAATATTATTCCAACCTTAAAGGAACTGTTGAGCATCAAGTTCCTATCAATCAAGAGGCCTCACCTTCCACTTCATGCACCACTCCATCTCACTACATTGATCCATACACACTTGTCAAATCACCCAACTCATTCATTACACCTTCCAAGCCCAAGATCCAGATCCAAGACAAAGGATGCAGAGAATATGATATGAAGAGTCTTTTTCATTGGCAAGTTACCCAAGTCACCAAAGTCATATGGAAAACCACATATTATGTAGCACAAATTTTTTATCCACAATCCCCCTACCACCTTCACTAAATGGGGGGAACTTGCTAAAGAATCTCTAGATGACCACATTCTTACATGATTGTACAAAGAAGAGAACATTGAAACTAAGAAATTTCCAATTGAATAATATCCAAAAGGGTTCCAAATAATGAAACGACATGGATATGATGGACATAGTGGCCTTAGTCCAAACAAGCAAGGAATGTTGGAATCTCTACAACCTCCTAAGTTAATAAGTCATCAAGGGATATGGTTTGTCCCGGTAAAAGTGACTATCCAAGGTATTAGGTCACCCTCGAGTGTGGTTGCTAGTGCTTTAGATGAGAGTGAGACATATGAAGACCCTTGGGATTATGATGTCAATTCCAATGAATATGAATGGGACTCCCTATCTTCCACCACTTTCATGGACCTTGACAAAATATTTGGAGAATTTGACCAAATGCTTGCCCTTGATTCTTCACAAAACCGATCAAGTACCCATTTGAAAATGTCTTTGACTAAGGAAGAATGGCTTCAACACTATTTTAGAAAATCCATTGATCTAGCCTCTTGGGAGCCTAATGAATCCAGTTCCATCTTTACCCTGTATGCCTATACTATGACCCTTGACAATACTGATGGTGGCTTACCTCCTGTCTATCCTCAACTTATAGATTGGGACCAACAAGTTCCACCAAGTTTGCACACCTTTGAGAATGATGAAGCCATTACTAAATTCATGGGACTTCATGATGGAATACCGAGTGGAGATCATAAAGTTGGATTTTCCATAGAACTCAATTATGTCACATAATTTGGTGAGGTTGTCTTGTCCTCTAGTCACAAAAGCGAAAATGAAAAAGTAAAAATAAAAATAATAGGTCTTCAGGTGAAAACCGAAAGGATTCTGTTGACCATGAAAAAGTAAAAATAAAGGACATATCTGAAGGTGAAAACCTCTTAGAGGTGCTTGAGGATGGAGGAAAAGAATTGCTCCCAATAGACTAAGAGAGATTTTCATTACTTGTAGAAGAAATAGAGGAATTCAACATTGGAACATTAGATAACTCTAGAATAATACAGTTAGTAGCATCCTTGACCACTAAGGAAAAGTCTGATTTTATAGCATTCTTTTTAGAAAGACAAGTCAATTTCGCATGGTCATATGCTGATATGCCTGGATTGGATCCTGAATTGGTTCCACATTACTTACCACTACTACCAAATTCCAAGCCATTCAAATAGAAGTTAACAAAAAGGCACCCCCAGATTGCACTCCTTGTCAAGGTAGAACTTAAGAAGCTTTTGTACATGAGATTCGTTCATCTGATCAATTACATAGAATGGATATCAAATATAGTTCTTGTCACAAAACCAAATGGTTAGATCAGAGTTTGCACAAATTTCAGAGACCTCAATAAAGCTTTTCCCAAAGATGATTTTCCTTTTCCAAAGATTGACATCATAGTAGATTTAATTGTTGTACATGAAAGGCTATCATTAATGGATGGATTCTCAAGTTACAATCAGATCAGGATCACCACTGAAGATCAACCAAAGACAACTTTCACCTGTGCTTGGAGAAATTTTTATTGGAATGTCATGTCGTTTGGATTGAAAATTTCTGGAGCCACCTATCAAAGAGCCATGACTACAATATTTCACGACTATATGCATGTCCTTATGGAAGATTATGTCGATGATCTTCTCTCCAAATATCTACAATGAAGTGGACACTTAGTAGTATTGGATAAGATTTTCACTCGACTAGAAAAATATCAACTTAGATTAAATCCAAAAAAATGTGTTTTTGGGGACCAATCAGGAAAACTCCTAGTATACATCGTCTCTCACAAAGAAATAGAAGTTGATCCCACTAAAGTAAAAGCTATCTTATACATGCTACCACCAACCAATTTTAATCAGTTAAGGATATTACAAGGATGATTATAATCAATCCACAGGTTCATTTCTCAACTAGCAAACAAGACCCATCCATTACAACATTTGTTAAGAAAAGGCATTCCCTTCAATTGGACTGACAAGTGTTAAGAAGCATTTGATGAAATCAAGAAATATTTATTGACTCCACCAGTCCTTATGCCACCAATTGATGGAAGACATATGATACTATATGTGATACCTACTACATCAGTACAAGGGGCACTTTTAGCACAAAATGACAATGATGGAAAGGAAAGGGAAATATACTATATCAGTTGCACTTTAGTTGGGTATGAGCTAAACTATATTCCTATTGAGCGAGCATGTCTAGCAATGGAATTTGCAATGTAGAAATTGAGACATTACTTGCTAAATCACAAAACAAAGTTGATTGCCAAAATTGATCCTTTGAAATATCTTCTGAGCAAAGTAGAATTGATAAGAAGGCTAGCTAAATGGGTCATGATTCTAAGTGAATATGACATTGATTATGTTTATTAAAAAGCAATAAAGGGACAAGTAATAGATGACGAACTCGCAGATGCACCATTAAAAGTAGACCACCCTTTGATATTTAATTTCCTAGATGAATCGATCCTTGTCATAGACACACCAATAACATGGAAGCTATACTTTGGTGGATCTTGTACAAGTCATGGATCAAGAGCCAGTATTTTATTTATCACACCTCAAGGAGACTCCATTCCTAAGTCATTTCGGATAGTGTTTCCATGCACAAACAACATGGCTGAGTATGAAGCACTATTGACAGGACTCCAAATGGCAATAAATTGGAAAATTAAGGACCTTCAATTCTATGGTGACTCTCAATTAGTTATTAAACAAGTTAATGATGACTATGACACCAAGGATGATAAATTGATGCCCTACAAGTGCATGGTAGATAGCTTCAAATTATACTTTGATAATATTTCTTTTGAACAGATACCGAGAATCCAAAACAAGGTAGCTAACACAATGGATACAATTGGATATTTCTTGTACATTCCCAACAATGCATCACAATGTGAGTTCTTGGTGGAACAACTATTGATCGTCACATTTGATGTCCCTGAAACCAAACTTTTGTGTGAACATGTTGGTCTTGAATCTCCTTTGTATAAATATATCTAGGCCTATTTACATGACCAAATTATCCCTCTTGACTTCTCCCCTAACCAAAAAAATACCTTTATCCAAAAAGCATCTAAATATTCCATCATCAAAGACACACTTACTGTTGTAGCCTAGATAGCACCCTCCTTTATTGTCTTGACTCAAATGAAGTACAAACAACCTTACAAGAGGTACACCTGGGTATATGTGTACCTCACTCTATTGGTCCAACCTTAGCTAAAAATATCATGAGAATAAGGTATTATTGGCCTACGATGGAACATGATGCTTATCACTTTGTGAAGAAATGTCACCAGTGTCAGATTCATGGAGATCTTATACATGCACTAGTTCAGGAACTACAACTACTTACATCGCCTTGGCCATTTTCTCAATGGGGACTTGACCTCGTAGGAAAAATACATCCCACCTCTTCTAATGGACATAAGTTTATCCTTGTCTCTACTAAGTATTTCACAAAATGGATCGAAGCCATCCCCCTAACTTACATCACTAGAAAGCAAATAGCCATGTTCATCCTAAATTATATCATTTTTTGCTATGGTATTCAACAATCCATCATCATTGATAATGGTCACCCTAAAACCAGGATATCCACAAGCTTTGTGACAAGTTCTACATCCAACATCATTTTTCTACTCCTTATTACTCCTAAGGCAATGGCCAAGCTAAAGCATCTAATAATATTATCCTTAAAATCTTAAAGAAGACTGTCAATGATGTTGTCCATGATTGGCACCTACAACTCAACCCTAATTTTTGGGCTTATAGTACTAGTGTTCACACTCCTATAGGAGCCACCCCATATTCCCTTGTCTACAGATCTAAGGTGATACTTCCTATAGAGGTCGAGTTACCCTCCCTATGAGTCTCTATGTAAGGCTTGATTGATCAAGAAGAATATCATGTATCTCGTCTACATGAGCAAGAGTTACTGGATTAAAAGAGAAAAAATACTTTGACGCATATGCAAGCATACTAGAATCACCTTCGACACAAATATAATAAAAAGGTCAGACCCAAAAGCTTTGACATTGGTGACTTGGTCTTGAAAGAAAATCTGAAGAATCAAGTAGAACAAGAGAAACCTAGAAAGTTTGAACCTAATTGGTTGGGCCCTTATATCATTACAACATCATATTGATCAGGTACTCTTGAAGGAGAACCATTTTATGAACCTATCAACAACATGCACCTTCGCAAGTATTATACTTGAATCTCAGAGTATCCCTTCAAAAATTCAAAAATACAAAAAAAGTAAAAAAAATTGAAAAAAAGGTTACCCTGATGAAAACCTGGCAAATAGGCGTCTTGGTGACAACAAAAAAATAAAATAGTAAAGATAAATAATTCATCCAAAAGTGAAAACCACTTTGGTGGCACTTTGGATAAGTACCATGGTGAAAACCTGGCAAATAGGCGCCATGTGTAGTCAGTCTCTGCTCCTTCATCTACTATCATTCTATCTATCCTTACATGGCCTAGGAACCACTAATCCATTCGCACATGTCACTTGTTCATAATAAACTTAGCTATCCTTCCATGGCCTGGGAACCACTAACATTTAGCATCTTGATCATCCTTCACATTCGTCTATTGTTTCCCCTCATGCACAATAAATCGGTCAAGTACCTAACTAGGGGAAATACCTTGAATCACATCCTCATGGAAAAATAAAACATGGTATTAGTCTTTTAAAACATCAAAATCCAAAAAACATCAGAAAACATCAAAATGCAAAAAAATCAGAAAACATCAAAATCTAAAAAAATCAAAAAACATCAAAGCTCCAAAAACATCAAAAAACTTTGAAAACATCCAAAAATAGAGTTTGAGTCTAATTCTGAGTCATTTTGTGTTAGTAGGATCAAACTACATTGCATTTGTGCATTTTCTACATAGGAAAGGCTCATCTTAAATGAGCCCCTGAGGAATTAGGTCAGTCCTTTTAGGTTGTCCAAATAAAATCATGACTTAGTCTTTTGTTGAATAAGAAAAATTCAAGTCATCTCAAACTACAAGGTCTCTGTGCATTGCTACATAGGCAAGGCCATCTTTCGATGAGCCCCCTAGGTCATGTCATTTAGGGTTTTTTAGGTCTAGTCATGTCCTTGGTCCAAAAACAATCATCATTCAAACCAAATCACGAATCAACAAATGAACATAACCAACAAAACCTTTCAATCAATCAATTATCTTATCATCAATCAATTGATCTGGTCATTCAATAGAAATGGGGTATTAGGTCATTTGTCTCATTTGGTCCTATCTCTTTTCTTTTATTAGGATGTGTGCTTCTTGACATTAGACTTTGTCAATTTGATCATTCACCTTAAGTTGGATATGTCTTTCTTGTAGTTAGGTACCTTGTCAACACTTATCACTTGGTCAACTTTATCAGATGTGCCTTTTTCCTTAAATAGGATGTGTCCTTCCTGAAGTTGGGTATTGTCACATTTCTTGGTCATATCAATCAATCTTTGTCAAACAAACAATCTTATCAACCTTTTCAATCAATCTTGCCTTAATCAGGATGTGTCCTTCCTGAAACCAGGCATTATCATTATCAATCAACTTTGTCAAATCAATCAATCTTGTCATCTTGGTAAATCAATCTTTCCTTAATCATGATGTGTCCTTCCTAAGACTAGGTGTAGTCATTCAAATCAATTTTTCAATCCTTATCAACTTATCAACCAAACTCAGTCATATCGATCAAATCAATCATATCAAACAATCTTATCAATCTTATTGGAAAAAACTATCTTTCTGGAAAACACTTCGTTGATCCGGATTTGTCTTCTATTTTCAATTGGTTTCGGGTCATTTGACTAATCTCCTTGAGGATTTCCTATTAAATGATTTAAAGGGATGATGATGTCAGATCATGGCCTCTTTTCTTTGTTTGTTGTCTGTGGTTTTTCTTGGCAAAAAGACTGGGACAATTGGGTCCCTAGTATGAGTTGGGGAATTCCTTGTATTTTTTACTTCTTGTCTCTTCCAAATAGTCACCTTACACACCTTGGTTTAAGTCATACCATGGTGTTTGTGAACCATTTGCGACATTTTTGACGCCCATTGATGATAAACATAAAAATGTAAGCATGAAAGTTGGTTCCCTTATCATTCTCCATCTACCTTTCCATCTCCATCTCCCTTATATTTTACATGTTAACATTCATCTCTTCCATTTTTGCATATCACATTTTGCATATCACATATTATATCACACTTCACATTGCATATCATATATATTCATATCATTCTATCACATATCACATATTATATCACACTTCACATTGCATATCATATATATTCATATCATTTTATCACATATCACATTAAGCATCACATTTTGCATTCACATTACATATTTTCCATTAAACATTTTTGCATTGTCATACAAAAAAACATTACATTAATATGTACCACAACAAATTTTATTAGGTCATTTCAATTACATTCACCATTCACACATGGCATAATAAAAACATATGTAACCATAATTGCATTACAACATTATATTTCACTGTATTCATAACATAATCATATAGATCATCATCATGTCACACTACATGTCATAAACATTAAGTCATCCATATTGTATATCATAAAAGAATAAACATTCATAACATAGTCATAATCACATAATCATAAAGAATATAAAAACTATTGCATCATCATATAGAATGCATCAACAAACATCATAATCATAGCATAAGCATCCATCCCATAGTATGTCATCATAAATGCATAAACACATCATACTGCATGTCATCAACCACTGCCAAAATCATATATATATATATATCACTCAAAAAATAATGTCATAGAACAATGTCAAGATGTGTCCAATGAAAGTGGAGCTCACAAGCTCGATAATAAAAACATCAGTGTCTAATACATAAACAACAAGGGGCTCTACCCTGAACTGCCCTGATCATCTATCCCTGGGGCATCCTCTATGTGTGGTGCATCTCTAGCCCTATGCTCTGTAGTAGGAGGCCTATCATATGGACCAACGTGCCTAGCATCTGTTGTCTCACCCTAGGACTTGCTCTGTGTCCACTGGTTGTGAGTCTTGTTGTGCCCTTTGCCTTGTGGGCCACTATCTATCTCAAAAAATGTGGGATACCTCCTCTCTAGTGGTACCACTTTCTCATACAAGTCCCTGTAATATTGGTTGGCCCTGCTCACTATGGCATACTCTCGGGAAACCTCAACCACTAACCTATTGCATGTGGCTATGAACTCAATCATCCACTGATCGGTCTACTACCGACTGATTACTACTAGGTCTCTCTCCACCTAGAATGCATCCCTCTCATCCTTAAGGTTGTCCATCTTTGTAGTCACTATCCTCAACTGTGCCTCAAGGGCCTGCACCCAAACCTGTAAAGCGATTATCCTTTGCTCCACTGATCCCTCCCCCTCTCTAGTCTCCACCTTCTATGGAATCTCGTCATCTCCCATGATGATCCTCTCATAAATAATCCACTCTACCTCATTTATATCTTCCTCCTCCTCTCCTCTTATGTACTCTCCTTGTCCTACATCACCACCTCCTTGACCTCCATAGCCTTTGGTTGTGAAACCTCCACTACAGGAACCTTTGCATGCTGCTCCATGGCCTGTACCAATATCTCTACTATGGCCTTAACCTCTGGATGATCCTCCTCCATATCTGCCTCCTCTCAGATGGGTGGGAGTTTCCTACCCTCATGTCACCCTCTGTCCATCCTCCTCATCTATCTATCACCTCCTCCTTGTCCTCCTCCTCCATCACCCTCATCATCCCCTCGTCCTCTATCTCCTCTACCCCTACCACCTCTACCTCCTTGTCGAACTCTCACACCCTTGACTCTACACTCTATTGGTGTTGGTTGTTGTGTATCTGTAAGTGGAATGGGTCTTTGAATCCACCACCAATCATCATACTCTGGTGTGGTATCTACATTAGCCTCCCCTCCTCGCCACTCCTAGTCCAATGCCTACATGGCATTGATCTCCTGCTCTATCGTAGTCACTGCAATTTGTGGACCCCATGGATGCACCTCATGGAAGGACCACCCATACTCTGTTCTACCCACTAGAACTCCCTGCCTCTCCCCAAACTACCATTAGACCCTCTCTAGTAGATACATCTCAGTGATGTGCTAACTTTGTACTGTCTGCCCAGTAAGATATCTAGACTGTCTACACCAAGGTAAGTGGTTGTCCTCATCTATCCACAATGAGCATGTCTTGTATGGTCTCAAAACAAAGCTCACCAACATGTCTATGCCATACCTCCAATAGCCTACATCCCCCATGTTTTTCTGAGACAATGCACCCTGATATAGATAAGCATATGGTGTTGTACCCACTGCCTATCAAACCACTGGTGGTTGAAAGACTGATATGTGCTCCCATGCCCAAACTATCAGCAAGGTCACACCACAACTCAAGCTCTTCCCCTCTATGTAGATGATATCATGTAATTAGAAATACAACATAGCCAAAATACATGGCCCCCATGCATAGAATATCTTGTGTCGAACCATCGACCCCAACATCTCTCCCCAACCAATTGGGAAGCCATGGCCTCTGTGATTAGGAATCATCACTCCTGCTATCAACGTGAATAGAACACAATCAAACTGGTCATCTACCTCTACCAGGATCTCCCACTAGATCTTATAACCCTTGATTCCAAGCTCAGCATCATCCTCAGTCTCATAATACTCGTGCAACACCTATAGTCCTCAATCCAGATTGTATCGCACACGCTCGCTGCAAATGGGTAAACTTGAGATCCTGTACACATCCTCTAGGGTGATTGTTGCCTCCCCCTTAGGAAAATGGAAGTTGGTCATCTTTGAGTACCACCACTCTACTAGCACTATCAACATATCCCTATTTTCCCTAATAGTGGGCATATATGTCGCATGAAATAAACCTAGCTCCAACAACACACCATTCTCATTATCGCCTAGCTGGTCCTGCAATTAGAACACATATGATCTGGAATCTCATGTGTAAATAGGGGGAAGAAACACCTAAAAACATCAAGCAACCAATAACGTCAATCTGAAACCTTCATCTGACCTCTCGAACCTAAGTCGACCAAGTCAAACTTTCCTAGTCTGGGGTAAATCCTTAATTAGGAAATTGTCTTGCAATTTCTATCTAATGCATCAAATAAATTATAACCATCCTATAACTGCAAATGTGTCACAAGCCCAACAAATGTGTCATTTCATGCAACATATGTATCACACGTAGTCATTTTTGTCATTCCTGATCACATGTGTGACTTGAAAATGCACTTGCATCACATAATTTCATGCGTCATACAACAAATGCTTCCTACCCTATCCTGATGCACTTGTGTTGCGCTGAGACAATTGCGGTGAACCGCTTTATCGAATATGTCAAACTCGATGACAAATGCATTACACACCATGTGATGAAATTGTCTACTAACTTATTTCCTAGACTTAATGTACGCAACACAAAAAAATTAAAAGTCAGGTTCGTAGTACATATCGGAGCGGGGGCTCCCTCAGGATGACAATGTGTGTGGATCTGATATGCGTGGTGGGAAGCATTTGGAATCGAGGATATTTTTGTTGCCTACTCACTCTGAGCTCTCAAGATTTCTAAATATGGAATGTAAAAATGACCCTTTTTTAAATTGAAATTTCCATTTATAGGTCCAAATTTAGGGATTTTTCCCTACCTCACCTTCTACATGCACCTTTTGACACCCTTGGCCTCAAATTTAAACTTGTTTTTTTTTTTTATCTTAATCCGTAATTCAGTCTTCACCATCAAAGACCCAGGGCCATCCCTTTGTCTTATCGAGACAATTTTTCAAAATTTTGATCTTTTTTTAAAATTTGTCAAATTTTCCCAAGGGGGCATACCTATACTATGTTGTCACCGGGGCATCCTAGAGCATCTTTTGACTAAACTTCTTTGACACAATGCAATAAACTACATTCTGTCAAAGAGGGGAAAAATGTAGACACTGAAAAAATTTCCTATCTGTGAGCATCATTTTTCTTGGTCGTCATCCTTCAATAATTGAATAATTTTAATTATTTAATTATGTTCAATCATATTCCTCTATTAATTAATTTTTTTTTAATATTCTATCAATTCACTTTATATTCTTTATTCTAACCTGATCAATTAAAATTATTTAATTGTGTCGCTAATATCCCCCTTTCTTCAATAATTAAATAAATTATTATTTATTTAATTTTTTGTCCTTCATCTATAGTTAGATAATAATTATTATTATTTGACCTTTATTCTTCTATAATTAAATAATTGTCGAAATTATTTAATTATGTGTCATTCCTCCTTTTGAATAAATTATCCAAATTAATTATCCATGTCAAATTTTCATCTCTCCATTTAATTAAATTGATTAATTTAATTAAATGCTCCATCTTTCATTTTCTCCAAATAAATAATTTGAATAAATAATTTATTTGCCACTTGTCCCTTTCCTCCATTTCCTCCATTTTTGAATAAATAATTTAAAATAGATTATTTATGCACCTCGTCCAATCAAAGATGCCCTATCATTAACCCCTATCATAGCATTCATTGTTGTCATAGCCTTTGGCACCAGACCTGTCATAATTCCTCCAAGAATGGAAAATTCTAGGTGCATCAATTTTGGACCATTGATCTTGGCATCTTTTTGGAGACTTGATCCTAGCCATCTATTTCATAACCTCCCTCTCATGCATCCTCATCCGTTGATCTTGGAATCCTTCTAGAGGATTAATATGGACCATCCATTTGAATGGTTGTCTATAAAAGCAACCTTCCTCCATTTTCAACTTAACAACCATTGTCTCCAACTTTCTACTTACAATTTGCAGGTATTTGCACAAGTACAACTTCAAATCTGAGGGAAAATATTTCAAAAGAAGAAATAGGAGAGCAAGAGAAGTGAATCAATTGCAATGGGGATTGTTTTACTTTGAATGCATTTCATATTTATTCCTCTTTATTTATATTCTCTTGTTTAGATGTGGTTTATGGCTTAGAAGTGTTGGTTGTCACTTATTCTAGGCTAGGAACTCTCTAACCCCATCTTACAATAGGCATTCTTGGCTAGCTTTGGAAGGTTGTTACAAGTGTGGTTCTTTTCCTGGGAGGGTGTTGGAAATTGTCATTTCAAGTTTGAGGTGTGTAAGAGAGGGGGACCAACCACATCAAGGATCCAAGTCATGGAGAGTCAAGAGCAGAGTGATGCCCTAAATTACCTCACTCTAAAGGGATGGGGATCAAGAATGAAGATCACTATGAAGTTCTTCTATCACTCTACAGACCCAAAGTTCAAGTTTAGGGTAGGTAAGCTAGTTTTTGGAGTCGGTACTACACCTTAGATAGTTCTTTGTCTGAGGATGGTAGTACAATTCTAGGATGACAGCACGACACACTAGTGTCTCTCTGGTGTGTTGGTGTTCGTACGACCTAAAAACACCAAGTATAGTAAAAACAACCAAGAAACCTACTAACGGCCTAGCTAGTTGATTGTGAAGGGAAAAATAGAATGAGAAAGTACAAAAAGTAAAGATGGAGATGATAAAGCAAGTAAATAAAAGAAAGGGTGACGAAGGTAATCTCACAAAAGTGTCAATTCACCAGCTAGCTCCACATGCATGTTCACCTACAAAAAAATAAGAAGGAGAAAATTTTTGGGGTTGTATAGGGGTCTACCTCAATCAGACCCTCATTTTGGTGTTTCCACCTCCACAGAAAGCCAAAAAGAAATGGAGTAGAATATGCAAGAAAAGAAAGAAAATATAGGAATGAACATTATAAAACAATACTATGCTACTCTATCAAATCACAAAGGAGAGGAGTGAAGCATTACCACCTCCACCCAAAATCTCACTAGCTAATGAAGAGAGAATTCGAGGTATGGACTTGGAAAAGTCACTACAGTCATAGCAGTGATGAAGGGAGGTCTCACAAGAATCCAAGCCCACAACTTCTATGGCTGCCTCACACTTGCAATGTGAATTTGATGGGGTGTCAATGTTGATGCAATGATCACAATGAAAATGCTAGAATTCTACTTGAGAGTGAAGAAGTGAAGTGATTGAATGTGTAGAGATTAGAATGAATGAATGAAGAATGTTTTTGAAGGTGGGATGGGAAAGAATAAGTTGTTTTTGGGTCAGTTGGTCAAAGAGGGATGTTACAATTCAACCTCAATCGGGTGTGTAATGCCTTTGCAAACTTCAAATGTAGGAATCTATGATGGACAACAATATGTCACATAGATATCTGTGCATCACGTGTTTGTCCCCAACAAATATTCTCTCACCGACACACAAGACAAACACCAAGTGGATGAAAGACAGGTAGGTGATGTGGAATTTTTCCTTCAGACTTTATTTTCTAAGGTGGGGTTATGTGAAAGGGGAATTTTCCTAAGGGGTGAAAATTCACTGCTATACATTTTTCCCCCACTTTAGAGAGAATAAATATTAATGAGTGTTTGGAAAAGTAGATTGAAGTGTAGAAATGTATACCTAAACCATTAAGAAAGCAGATCATGATCTAGCAAACTCAAAAGTGTAGAGCAGGAAAAGGACTCCATAGGTACTCTCCCTAGGGATTTTTGAACAAAAGGACTCCATACCTCCACAAAAATATGTATTTTCATAAAGTACACCAAAGGCCCTCAAACCAATGATGTACAAATCCCGCAAGATGCAATGTGTCTCATAGGCTCGTAGACCTACAAGAGGGAAACCCCCAAGTTCTCTCTCATGAAGGAATCCCAGTGAAGTAAGCACCTTACAAGCTCGTAAACCTACAAGAAGGAAACCCCCTAGTTCTCTCTCATGAAGGAAGCCCAATGTAAGGGGACTCCGCAAAGTCAGATTGGAAAGAGGCTTTATAGGTGCACCTGCAAAGCGACATGTTAATCCACAGATAAAACATGTCAAGAAACAAAAAGTAGCCACAAAGGGAAACAAGCAGACAGTCATGTAGGAAGTAAACAAATTGAAAGGCTTTCAAAGGGCTCCCTTGGGAACCCTTCAAAGAAAAGGTCTCCACTCAAGGGATGTGTTGTTTAAAAGTGTAAAAGAGACATTTTTTTCTCAAATCAATTCATCATCAAGGGATTCTTTCAAAATATGTTCACTTCATGAAGGAATTTGAAAGGAAGAAGGGTTATGTGATAAGGGTCATCCAAGAACACATAACACAAGCATAGAGGAATACATCACAACAAACACACACCTAATCTAAAGATAAAGAAGAGGCCTCCCTAACACTCATCAACCAAGAGGTCATTTACTTCCCAATCTAGATCATTATAAGGGGAAGGAAGGTAAGCCTACATTGGTGGAATATTAAGGAGAGGAGATTTTGATCCTCCTTCAACAAGGGCTAAGGAAGAGGGCCTCGTAAGGTCTTCTTTGCTTGGATCTTGTAGAGCTATGATCAAAATTTTTGCGAAGATCACTAACAAGGTTGAGACCTCATCTAGAGAGTTGAACATGCACTTTATAGGAGTGCCATCTTGTATCTCAACATATGGGGAGGACGGTGCCCAAGATTCATCACTTGGCTCACTGAGTAACTCAGAAGTGGTAACAAGATCAGGGGAAGCTGAAACTTACTCCATCACTAGAAAAAATGAAGCTAGCATAAGGCCATCTTTTGGATAAGGTGGGGTCCTCTTATTCCCTCCATTGCTGGAAGGGTCAACCTCTACCTTTTACTTCATTGGGGGATGTGAACTCCCCACAGATGAGGCATGAGGTACAAAGGAGGAGGAGGAGAAAACCACAGTGAACACCACCAAGGTATTCAACATGTCTGTGGGTTTAGGGAATGGTGGGATGTCTGAAAGGGACATCAAAAGGGGTGGCTCAACTAAAGGAGTGATAAACACCTGCACCTTTTTGGGGCTAGGCACATTCTTGCTCATAGTAGGAGCTAGAAGCAAGACTGAGCTAGATTGAATAGAAGTAGAGGGGGAGAGAGAAGGACACAACAAGAGGCCCTAAAGTATGGGTGTTCATATCCTCTTCCCTCTTCTACACAGTGGTCTGCTTGGGCGCCAGAGCCTTTTGTTGGTGCTTGCGCTCATGTGCAAGGTGGTTTCTGTGATTCTTTGAGCTAGAGGCCAACAGTTGTAAAGGAACAAAAGGGTCCTACTTAGCCATAGCGGTTTCCATCACAACCATTTCTGGAAGAGGGACAAACTCACAAATGAGAGCATGAGAAATTGATTGAGAGACAATGGGGGGAGTCGACTCTAGCACCTCAATGGTGGGCCTCTTCTCATTTACTACTTTAGGAGCAAGAGCGGTGGGAGGCCGCAAAGGCTAAGACGTAGAGGGCTCCCCTCAGGGACCCTTCCTTCTACCATATGGGTAGGGTGAAGGTCTAGGAGTTATAGTAGGAAGATCAGATATTTGAATCTTGGTTTTGTGCCAAGCTGGTATCATCGGACTCCTTAGGTAAAAGCCAGGAGTATTCATCCAAAACTCTTCTTTGGAAAGAGGAGTGAAAGAGGCACCCCAAGGATGGGCAAGCTTCTACTTTCCCTTTTGAGAAAAGGAGGCATCTTGTTGGTGCACTACCAAAAGGGTCAAATTTGGTTTTCCCTTGCCCCCAGTCTTATACTTCACATAGTTTCAGTAAAGTAGGTCCATTCTTGGGGGAAGTAGACTGACCGAGACGGGCCAAAAATGATCTAGGGGGCTACTTTTTCAGTAAAAATTGAAATGTCTCAATTGCTCCAAAATTCTACACCATGTGGAAGAGCTTCGAAATTTGAGTCCAATGCAACTTGAATGGGCTCAAACGGAGACCGTACTCCCAAGATACGGCTAGTCAATGTACGGGTCAAATAGCCACCTGAAGCCATCCAGAAAGGAAAAAAATCACCGTCTCAAAATTTGACAAAATCAACACCAAAACAAAGAGCTCATCAATATGAACCCAATGCCACTCATTTCACCAAAATATGAGCCTGTACACAAAAGTTACAACAGTCAAACTTTAGGGTTGACTTTGTTGGTGGACCGTACGGATGCTGACATCAGCACGATGTCAACAAGGTGGATAGAATCACATGCTAACACATGGCAAGTTGTAATCTGTATAGATGGTGTGGCACTCTATATTGGTGACTGGATAGGTGACGTGGCAGGCATAGGTGGTGGCTGACGTGGACTCTGTATGCTAACGATGCTTCGATGTGACATTGATGTGTTTGTTGACTCGGTCTTTTGCAGTGAATCATACTGTGTCACAGGGCACCTTCTTGGGGGACCATGTGGCATGCTCTCCTTCTCCTTTGGCATGGGTCAGATTGTTTGTTAAAATTTTTGTGGGGGGATTCGAACCCCCCACCTCCTCGGCACAACTCTAACTCTCCACTGTTGGGTTGCACATTATGCACTAACAACAGAATGCCCTCTATTGGTTTTATTGTTTCAAATTTAGAAATCAGTTTTTAAAATGGACGGTGGCGGGGGTTGACCTCCCGACCACCTCGCCACCAAAAGCATCATCCACTGATGAGCCATTGAATGGCTTTAAACATATAACGGGAATTGAGTGGTTTTGATAAATATTTAAAACTAATTGCCCCTATTTTCAAATGAATACCCTCTATAGCTAAAAAGATAAATCTTCTAATCTTTTTAAAAGATTAAAATAAATCTTCTAAATCCCGAGATACTAATAAAAGGGGAAATAATATATACATTTAAGATTATGAAGATTATTTAGGAGATATTATCAGGAAGATGGTGATTTCCATATGTAAATAGGGGGATTATGTGGGATTTTTTCTTGTAAGGGGAGATAGGTCTAATTTTGTAAATCATTTGGTTATAAACCAAATTGGGAAAACTTTTTGTATAAAAGGGGGTGAAAATGGGAGAGTTGGGCATCCAGGTGATGAGTAGGGAGAGAATGATCAAAATACTTTTGTGTCCATTTATGTGCAACGAGAGAATGTTGTCGTTGTGTTGGAAGGAAATGGATTTGTAATGTTGTTGAAGCCTTGTAATCCCAATTTTTGAGCATAATAAGATCGGTCACTTTGTTGGAGAGGGGCTTGAAGATGTAGAAAATTCGGAAAACTCCATTATCAACTGGTGTTTTGTCTTCTTTCTCTCTTTTTTCTTCCATTTTGTTCATCACATTTCTTATGCTTTGTTCATTTACGCATTTTAGTTATGTTAATTCGTTTTTAAAGCTTTAATTAATTGTTGTAATCATTAAGCATTCAATAAGCAATTTTCATAGATCCTATTTCAAATCAAGTTTGGTATCAGAGTTGTGTGTGACTAGTATTGCAGAAGTGGATACTAACATGTTCCATGAAACAGTGAGGTGAAGGCAAGCTAGAAGAATACAATCCTGAGATCAACAAACAAAGGACTTTTCCAATGATGGAAGAAACTAAAGTTGGTAAAACTATTGAGCTTGATGATATGTCTTTTCAACGATCCTTTCTTGACATGAAGGCTATGGTGGAAGAGCTTTATGTAGAAAAGAAGAAGTGAGAAAAGGGAGATTCTTTGAAGTGAGAAAAGAAGGAAGACCAGAAGGACAAAGAAGGAAAAGATCTAGAAACTCCATCTCCTCCATCTTCCCCTTCTTCTCCATCTTCCCCTTCTTCTTCTTCTTCTTCTACTACTACTATTAACCCTTTCAAGAGAAATTTTAATCCTATTATTAAACTAGATGTAAAATTTGAATTACCTAAGTACTGTGGGGGGTTAAATGTTGAAAAGTTAGATGATTGGATCCAACAGGTAGAAGTGTATTATATGATTCAAGGCCTAGTAGAAGATGCTTCTAGGATCCAGTTAGCCACTCTCTGGTTGGGAGGTATAGCTCTCACGTAGTGGGAGAGTAGGACTCAGGAAGAAATTACTCACCATGGTAAGGTTAATATGACTTGGATGGAATTTGTTGCTTCCCTTAGAAAATAGTTTTACCCTTTAGGTTATACGCAACAATTAACAATGAATTGGAAAACCTTTAGGCAAGGTAAGAGTCAGTCTATCCAAGATTACACCCATGATTTTATGAAACAGGCTATTTCTTTAAATGTTCCATTGTATACTCAGGATACATTATTTAAGTACATAGGTGGTTTGCATTCTTACCTAATACATACTATTCTAATGTTGAGTCCTAATAATCTAGATGAAGTTTTAGTCCAAGCCACTCATTTAGAGTCAAGGGGTAAGAAAACTTTCAATAATAATTTCTCAAAGAAACCATCCAAGTCTGAGGGGAAATCTAAGGGTAAAGACAACTATATTTAAGAAGGAGGGTGATAATCCCACATGCTCCCATTGCAAGAAAGAGGGGCATGATGATTTGAAGTGTTGGAACTTGCATCTAGAATTAAGGCCAAAAAGATATGAAGGCAATAAAGGTAAGCAAAAGACTACTACAGTGATTCAACAAGATCTTGGATCTGACTCTGGAGATGAAACACAGATATAACTCTCTCTTATGATGCAAATGTTTCTGATACAAGTACAAGTAAAGTATCTACTCCTCCTAAAGTTGATAAACAACGAAATGAATTGTTACGGGTTCTTAAGTCAACTTAATATATGAAGAGGTGGTAAAGAAACTTAATTTAACTACAACACCTCATCCAAAGCCATATTTTCTTGGATGGGTTTGCAATGATGCTCAACTGCAGGTAACGAAACAATGTAATATGAGATTTTCTATCACTACAAACTTTTTTGATGAGGTAGAAGTAGATGTTGTCCATTTGGATATTTGTGGGCTTGTGTTAGGGAGTCCTTATCTATATGAAAAAAAAAAATCTTTTATAGGTGGAGAATAAGTATCATCTTTTTAAGGATGGGATAGAATTGTTGGATGTTTTGATTGTGTTGTTGATATGTGGTTTTCATTGATGTTAACACTATTAGCATTTGATGTATTAAAGGTTGTATATGTCAAGGATATAGAGAAAATTGTAAAAGAAAGTATTATAGTTTCTCAGTGGTTCAATGAAGGTCATGAAGGTGTCTTGTTCTCTATGTTGAAGATCAACTATTTTGGATTAAAGGGTTTATTGCTAAGTGTATCTAGTTCATCTACCAAAAGTTTTAGAGGTCTGCGTGAAGATTTGTTCGAGTCATGAAGATCTGTGTTCTAACAATATTTTTGTGGTCTCTGTTAGTGTTCTTGATTAAAGTTGGTATAATTCTGGTAATTCTAGCTATTGCAGATGTTTCACTGTTATTTCTTGGTGCTTGTGGATTTTTCTAGATCATGCTCTATCTTTCTTGTATGTCTGTGTTGATCGATGTTCTCATGGTTGAAGATTTTTCTTGGTATGTTTGGGTTTTCATGTTATTGGATGACATGGTGGTTGTAGCATGTTGTGGATCCTTCAAGATACTATTTTGGGTCACATCATGGTATTGGCCGATGGTATTTGATCCACATTGAAAATTTATTTGTAAATTTGGGCTGACATAAATGTCTTATATTTTGGCCATCAAGGTTATTGAAGTAATTTTATGTTGCAGATATATAAGAGCTATTGTTTGAGAAAATTTAGTGTGTGCATAAGAGTGAATGTATGCTAGAAAAAGTGCAAATGTGTGAATAATGTTCTAATCATTCAATTGTAGATCAGAGTGAGAAGAAGTTTGAGCGAAGTGTGAAGAAGATTTTTTGTGCTTAATTGGAATTGTAATCAGGCTTGTGTAGAAGCTATTTTCTCAGTTCATGCTCTATGGATCTAATCCATATTTTTGTGTATTGTTGGGTAGTGATCCCTCTTGTAATTGAGCAGTGAGCTCTAGGATGTGTGCTTGAATGCATGTGCATTCCCATTATTTTACATTATACTTTTAACAGAGTATAATATTGTGGACTAACATCCACTGTGGTTTTTCCCCTAACAGGATTTCCACATAAAAAAATCTTGGTGTTCTATGTGTTTCTAATGTATTGATTGGTAATGGTTTATTGTTCATTCATCAGATCTGAGATTGAGTTAAGTAAAGTTTGAAAAGTTTAAATAATCTATGACAACTGATTCACCCCCCTCTTAGTTGTTTGTCCTTGTTTTTCCAACAATTGGTATTAGAGCAAGTTCCTCTAAAGAAGTTTAAAAAATTAAGGTGATTCGAGATGGAATCATACCAGAAGGATAGTCCTAGATTTGATGGAAAAAACTACTCATTGTGGAAAGCTAGGATGGAGTGTCATTTGAATTGTATTGGTGAACCCTTCTAGAAAATTATAGAGAATCAATATGTTATTCCTTAGAATGGTCCTTCCACTGTTGATGAGATTAAAGAGGTTAAGAATAATGTCAGGGCTATGGAAGCTTTTCTGGGTGCTCTAACAGATTCGAAAATGAAAAATGTGTTAGGTCTAAAGATAGCTCATGAGATGTGGATGAAGCTAGAAACTTTGTATGAAGGAGATGTACATGTGAATATGGCTAAGCTATAGAGTTTGAAAGGCAAGCATGAAAATTTGAAGATGGGTGAAGATGAAAATATTTCTTCATTTATGAAGAGAGTAAATGAATTAGTAATGGGTATTAGATGTGTTGGTGGTACCCTGGATGAGGAAGAAATTGTGGTTAAGGTGCTCAGATCATTGCCTCCCTCCTACAAAGCAAAGGCTCGTGCTATTGAAGAAACCAAATCATTGACGAATGTGACAAGGGATACACTGATTGGTAAACTTGCTACCTTTGAGTTGAGTGAATTTGGTGAATCTATTCCCAAGACTAAAATTGCATTTAAGGCTACTATATCTAGAAGAAACAAGCAAAGATATGATCTAGGAGAGAGTTCTAGAAAGAAATTCAAGTATGAGGAAGAAAAGAAACAACTTGAAGATGAAGAAAGAGAAGTAGAAGAGTTGGAATTGCTTATTGTAAAGAAAGAAGGTAGAGGACAAGGTAAGTATAAAGGAAAGCTACCTATCAATTTTTTTCTTGTAGTAAAATAGGTCATTTTGCATCAAGGTGTCCTGAAAGAGTTCCTAGATCTAATCCTTACAAATCTAGATTCCAAAAGAAATGTTATTTTGCTAAAGAAGGTGTGATTGATGAAGAGTCTGATAAAGAAAATGGAAATGAAGATGATTCATTTTCCATTTCTATCAAGGAAAATAGTCGTGTGGCTATTGAATCTGCTAAAGTTGAGAAATCTCATGCAGCCCAAATTGAAGAAAAGGATGAGTGGTTCATTGAAAGAGGATGCTCACATCATATGATTGGTGACAAAAGGAAATTTGTAAGTCTAGAGAAGTATGACAGTGGGGTTGTAAGATTTGGAGATAACAATGCTTGTGTGATTCATGGTAGAGGATCTATTTGTCTTGGTGGTAAGCATAACACTGATGATGTTCTTTATGTTGAACGCTTGAAACATAAGCTATTAAGTGTTGGATAGATGATGGATAAGGGTTATGATCTTCAATTCAAAGATGGAAGATGCAGGATATTTGGAAGCTTTGAAATGTAATTCATTTAGGTAAACAAACAAAAGATAATATCTTTCATGTGAATGTTTCTTGTGAAAGTTTCTTAATTGCTCAAGTAGATGAAAGTTGGTTATGGCATAGAAGGTTGTGTCATGTGAATTTTTATAACATTGTCAAAATAAGTTCTTCTCAAGCAGCAAGAGATCTACCTAAGCTAGTGAATCCTACTAGCACAATTTGCAAAGAGTGTCAGATGGGAAAACAAACTAGAGTCTCTTTTTTGAGAAAACAACATCATTCAAATAGATTATTGGAGATGGTGCATACTAATCTATGTGGTCCTTCCAAAGTCAAAAGTCTCCATGGTGAAAGGTACTTTATGTTGCTTATTGATGATTATTCTAGAATGATATGGGTTGCTTTCTTAAGAGAAAAATGTGAAGCATTAGAAAAGTTCAAAAGTTTCAAAGCTATGGTAGAAAATAAGAAAGGTCTGAAAATCAAATGCTTAAGGTCAAACAAAGGTGGTGAGTTCACCTCCAGGGAGTTTAATTCTTTTTGTGAAGAGCGTGGAATCAGTAGACAGTTATCTGCTCCTCGAATCCCTCAACATAATGGAGTTACAAAGAGGAAGAACAGAACAATTTTGGATGTTTCTAGAACAATGATGATTGAAGGAAATCTGCCTCACATCTATTGGAGTGAATCTATAAGCATTGTTCTGTACACATTGAACTGGGTAAATGTAAATGGTAATTTTGGTAAGACTCCTTTTGAGCTATGGTTTGGTTATAAGCCTACTGTTAAATATTTCAAGATCTTCGGAAGCAAGTATTACATCAAGAGAGATGACGATATAGGAAAGTTTGATGCAAGAAGTGATGAAGGAATATTTATAGGCTACTCTACTAAAAGCAAGGCCTACCGGTGCTATAATAGAAGATTAAGAAAAATGGTTGAGAGTGAAAATGTTAGAGTTGATGAGGAATCTACTAAATCATCTAGATATTATGGATATGATTCAGATGAAGACAACACAAACAAAGGGAAGAATGATCAAACACGTAATCAACTTCAAATTGTGCCATATGTTACATTTGTTCTGGTAAATCAAGGTAGTCGGGAAGCAGAGACAAGTGCAAGTGCAGAAGAAGGAACAAAAGAATCAGAAGTTTGAGAGAATCCTAAAACTCTAAGGTATGTAAAGCTAAATAATTATAAAAATCAAATTATAGGAGAGAAGAATAAATTTGTACAAACTAGAAGAAATATTGCAAAAGAATATTTCTTGATTTCGAAGATTGAACCTAAATATGTCAATGAAGCTTGCAGTGATGAACATTGGAAGGAAGCTATGAAGGAAGAACTGATGCAGATTGAAAAGAATAATACATGGATACTTGTTCCTAGACCCAACGATAAAAATGTGATTGGTACTAAATGATTCTTTCAAAATAAGCTGAATGAACAAGGTGAAGTGGTCCTAAAAAAAGCCAGACTAGTATGCAAAGGGTATTCACAAATGGAAGGTATTAATTTTGAAGAAACCTTTGCCCCTGTTGCTAGAATTGAAGTTGTACGTGTTGGGAAATTGTTGGATGGTGTGACGTAGTGTTGATACATGGTTGTCATTGATGTCAACACTATTAGCATTTGAAATTCTAAGTGTTGTATATGTCGAGGATATTGAGAAAATTATAAGCAAATGTGTTCTAGGTTCCTAGTGGAACTGTGTGGGTCATGAAGGCATTACATTATGTACGTAAATGGTTAGTTATTGCAGACCAAAGGGTTTAATTTTGATTATGTCTAGATCATCTACCAGAAGTTTCAGAGGTCTGCATGAATTTGTGTGCAAGTTGTGGTCTGACAGTGTTTTGTTGGTCTCTGTCAAAGTTTCTAAGTGAAGATTTTATGTTCTAGTTATCTCAGTTGTCGCGGATGTCTCTCTACTATTTCTTGGTGTTTTTAGATGTCTCTAGATTATCCTCTATCTTTGTGGTAAGTCCACATGATCTGGTGAAGCTCATGATTGAAAATATTTTCTTGCACATGTTTGGTTTTTCTTGTTCTTGGCTAACATGTTGATGCTAGCGTGTTGTGGATGTTTGAGGCATGATTAATTGGATTATTCATATTTTAGAGAAGTGAATTTGGGTCCCCAATATGTTGTGGCCAGCCTTGGTGGGTGCGCATTGAAAATTTAATTATGAATTTGAGCCGACATTGAAAATATATTCTTTTCCCTGGCCAATTTTGTTATGGTGAAATCTTTGTGGTGGATATATAAGGAGCAATTGTGTGGATAGTATGAGGTGTATGTGAAATGTGGTTAGTGTGTTGAGTATGCAGTATGTGCTCTTGTGTGCATAAGTGCAAATATCGTTGAAGAGAAAGTGTGTAGAAGGTTGAGAAAAATAAGCAGAAGTATTCTGCCCAATTGGAACTGCAACCAAGCTTGGATAGAAGCCATTCTTTCAGTTCAAATTTCTAGGTGGTTTTAATCTAAATCTTTCTATAAGATAGTGAGTCTTCTATGTGCATTCCCCTTATTATTTTTCTTTATACTTTTAATAGAGTATAATCTTGTGGACTGACATCCACCGTGGTTTTTCCCCTAATAGGGTTTCCACGCAAAAATCTTGGTGTTCTTTGTCTCTCTGACGTGTTAATTGCTTATGGTTAATTATTTATTCATCAGATCTAAGATTAAAGTTAAGTTTGTAAAGTTTAAATTTATATGACAACTAATTCACCCCCCCTCTCAATTTTCTATCCTTTCTTTTTCCAATAATTGGTATCAGAGCAATTTTCTCTAAAGAAAAGTATAATAGCTTGAGGTGATCCAGGATGGCAACATTCAAGAAGGACAACCCTATATTTGATGGCACCAACTAATCACTATGGAAATTTAGGATGAAATTTCATTTATAGTTCATTGGAGATGCTATTTGGAAGATTACAAAGAATCAATACACTATTCCTAAAAATGAACCCTTCACTCCTAATGAGATCAAGGATGCAAAAAGAAATACTAGATCCATTAAAACATTGGTGAGCGCTCTAACAGATTCGGAGATGGCTAATGTGGTAGGCCTATAGACAACTCATGAGATCTGGATAAAGCTGGAAACTTTGTATGAAGGAGATACACAGGTAAATATGGCTAAGCTACAAAGTCTAAAAGGTGGGTATGAAAACCTGAAGATGGGTGAAGATGAGAATATTACTTCTTTTATGCAAATATTAAATGAGATAGTGCTAGGTATTAAATGTGTTGGTGGTTCAATAAGTGAAGATGAAATTGTGGCTAAGATACTCAGATCCTAGCCTCCCTCCTACAAGTCAAAATTTCATGATATTGAAGATTTTATGTCTATAAACAAGATGACAAGAGACACATTGATAGGAAAGCTTGTTGCTTTTGAAATATGTGAATTTGGTGAATCCACACCGAAGACTGAATCTACATTCAAAGCTACTATATCTAGAAGCTACAAGTGAAGTTACAGTCCTGGAGAGAGTTCCAGAAGGGCATCCAAATATGATGAAGAAATGAAACAAATCGAATACCAAGATAGAGAAGTTCTAGAACTAGAAGCACTCATTGCAAAACAAGAAGGAAGAGGAAAAGGTAAGTATGAAGATGCATTACCTATTAAAAAAATTTCATGTAGTAAAATAGGTCACTTTGCATCACGATGTCCTCAAAGAGTTCCTAGGTCTAAACCTAGAAAACCTAGATTTCAAAAGAAATTCTACTTTGCTGAAGAAGAAGTAATAGATGATGAGTCTAATAAAGATATCAAAAATGAGGATGATTGGGCTTTTATTGCTACCATTGAAAATGAGCATGAACCTACTGAATCCATTGAAGAAAAGAAAGCTCTTGCAACCCATGTTGAGGAGAAAGATGAATGGGTCATTGATAATGGATGCTCACATCATATGACCGGTGACAAAAGCAAGTTTGTGAATCTAGAAGAGTATGATGGTGGGGTTGTGAGATTTGAAGACAATAATGCTTGTGTGATTTGTGGTAGAGGCTCTATTAGCCTTGGTGGTAAAGAAAATACTAATGATGTTCTCTATGTTGAAGGCCTGAAGCATAACTTGTTAAGTGTTGGATAGATGGTGCATAAGGGATATGATCTACAGTTCAAAGATAGAAAATTCCAGATTCATGGAAAATTTGGAAACATGATTGCCATTGGAGTGAAAACTAAAGGTAACATCTTTCGTCTGAATACTGCTAATGGTAGTTGCTTAATTTATCAAGTAGATGAAATTTAGTTATGGCATAGGATATTGTGTCATGTAAACTTTGACAACATCATTAAGATAAGTTCTACTCAAGCAGTAAGAGATCTGCCTAAATTAGTGAAGCCTGCTAATGTAATCTATCAACAATGTCAAATGGGTAAACAAACTAGAGTCTCCTTCTGAAGCAAGCAATTTCACTCAACTAATGTGTTAGAACTATTACATATTGATTTGTGTGGTCCCTCTAGAGTTAAGAGCATTCATGGAGAAAGATATTTTATGCTTGTCATTGATGACTACTCTAGAATGATTTGGGTTTCCTATTTGAGAGAGAAAAGTGAAGCATTAGATAAGTTCAAAAGCTTTAAGGCCATGACAAAAAATGAAAAAGGTTTGAAGATCAAATGTATGAGATCTAATAGAGATGGGGATTCCTTTCAAAAGAATTCAATACTTACTTTGAAGAGCATGGAATTAAAAGACAACTATCTATTGCTCGAACCCCTCAATAGAATGGAGTTGCAGAAAGAAAGAATAGAACAATTTTGGATGTTGCTAGAACAATGATGGTGGAAGGAAATGTGCCTCAGATGTACTGGAGTGAAGTGGTAAGTACTATTGTATATACCTTGAATAGAGTAAATGTGAATGGTAATTCTGATAAGACTCCTTATGAACTATGGTTTGGTCATAAGCCTATTGTCAAATACTTCAAAATATTTGGAAGCAAATGCTATATCAAAAGAGATGATGACATAGGAAATTTTGATGTTAGAAGTGATGAAGGAATCTTCCTAGGGTACTCCACAAAGAGCAAGGCATACATATGCTACAACAAAAGACTGAGAAAAGTAATTGAAAGTGAAAATGTCAAGGTGGATGAGGATTAAGTCATATCATCTAGAAGATGCAGCTATGATTCAGATGAAGACATCATGAACCAAGGGAAGAATTCACAATCACCAAATCTACTTCAGATTATTCCATATGTTCTGTTGAAGCAACCACAAGTTGTTCCAGTAAATCAAGTCAGTCAAGAAGCGCAATCAAGTGCAACTACACAAGTAAGTTCAGAAAACACAGAAGTTTGAGAGAGTCCTAAAACTCCAAGGTATGTAAAGTTGAATCATTCTGAAAGTCAAGTCATAGGAGATAAGAGCAAAGGAGTGAAAACTAGAAAGAAAATTGTTGAAGAATACCATCTAATTTCCAAAATTGAACCTAAGAATGTCACTAAAGCCTGTCAAGATGAACACTAGCTAGAAGCTCTGAAAGAAGAACTGTCACAAATTGAAAATAATGGCACATGGACACTAGTTCTTAGGCCTAAAGACAAAAATGTGATTGGCACTAAGTTGGTATTCAGAAACAAGCTGAATGAAGATGGTGAAGTGGTTCGAAATAAGGCGAGACTAATATGTAAAGGTTACTCTCAAATGGAAGGTATAGATTTCAAAGAGACCTTTGCCCCTGTTGCTAGAATTGAAGCAGTAAGACTATTTCTTGCTTATGTTGCTTACAAGAACTACAATGTTTACCAAATGGATGTAACGTCCACATTTCTAAATGGGGAAATTGAAGAAGTGTATATTGAACAACCAGATGGATTTCATCTAACAAATTAGAAAGAAATGGTTTGTAGGTTGAAGAAATCCTTGTATGGACTCAAACAAGCCCCTAAAGCCTGGTATGCCAGACTGGACAAATACCTACTGAAGCTTGGATTCTCAAAAGGTTTTGTTGATAGTAACTTATATTTCAAGATAGATCATGATAAGGAGTTAGTCATAGAACAATTTTTTGATGATATAATCTTTAGTGGAGATGATAATTTGTGCATGAAGTTTTCTAATGAAATGAAGAATGAATTTGAGATGAGCATGATTGGTGAAATGAATTTCTTTCTGGGATTGCAAGTTTCACAATTGGATCAAGGTATTTTTATATCTCAGTCCAAGTATGTGAAAGAACAGTTAAAGAAGTTTGGTATGGATGATTCCAAACTGGTTGGTACACCCATGGTGACCAGATGTAAGTTGACACAAAATGATGATTCTCCTAAGGAAAATCAAACTAGATACAAATAAATGATTAGAGGATTACTCTACTCGGCATAGACAAGGCTAGATATTATGCATGTTGTATGTATGGTTGCAATATTTCAAGCTGATCCCAAAGAATCACATGTAACTTTTGTCAAAATAATTTTCAGATACTTGAAGGGAACCACTGATTTTGGACTTTGGTATTCAAAGGATGATGATCTTACACTATGTTCTTACACAGATGTTGATTGGGTTGGTGATATGGATGACGGAAAAGGTAATAGTGGTGATGCTTTCTTCCTAGGGAAGAAGCTGGTATCCTAGTTAAGCAAGAAGCAGAGCTCTATTTCTCTATCCACTATTGAAGCAGAATATATTGCCGCTGCAAATAATTGTACTTAGGTGCTATGGATGAAACAAATGTTGAAAGATATCAAGGTGATATATGAAGAACCTATTGCAATATACTATGAAAATTCAAGTGCAATAAATATATCAAGGAATCTGGTACTATACTCGAAGACCAAGCATATATCAATCAAGTTTCACTTCTTAAGGGAGAAAGTGAATGAGAAGGAAGTTAAACTAGAGTATGTGCCTACAAAAGAACATACTGTAGATATCTTTACAAAGCCATTGCTAAAAGAAACTTTTGAGTGTCTCAGAGGAATGCTAGGGGTTGTTACCCCTCTTGACAAGAACTAAATGATGCACTTGCTTGCATCAAACCATGAGCTACATTGCTATATTCCAATCAGGATTGATGTTTTTGTGGCTGCTACTCAAGGGGAGTAGTCAGATGTGCAGAGATACAACTCAGATCATGTGTGTGGAAAGGTCATAGTTACCTTTTCCATTGATTTCAAAGGGGGAGAAGTGTAATATGAAAAATATAAATATCTAAGGGGGAGAAGTGCAGAATAAAAAATCTTTCCAAGGAGAAGAGAAATTGTGTAGTGTGTTGGGTTGATGGTATTTTTCACATCATGTGTTTCCATAAATGCCAAAGGGGGAGATTCTTGGGAAATTTTTGGATGGTGTGATCTAGTGCTGATATGTGGTTGTCATTGATGTCAACACTATTAGCATTTGATATTCTAAGTGTTGTATATGTCAAGGATATCAAGAAAACTATAAGTGAATGTGTTCCAGGTTCCTAGTGGAAATATGCAGGTCATGAAGGAATTACATTATGTACGTAAACAGTTAGTTATTGTGGATCAAAGGGTTTAATTTTGAGTATGTCTAGATCATCTACCAGAATTTTTAGAGGTCCACATGAATTCGTGTGCAAGTTGTGGTTTGACAATGTTTTGTTGGTCTCTATTAAATTTTCTCAGTGAAGATTGTATGTCCCTGGTTATCTTGGCTGTCGTAGATGTCTCTCTGCTATTTCTTGATGTTTTTAGATGTTTCTACTTCATCCTCTATCTTTTTGGTACATCCACATGTTCCGGTGAAGCTCGTGATTGAAAATATTTTCTTGCACATGTCTAGTTTTTCTTGTTCTTCGTTGACATGTTGTGGATGTTCAAGGCATGATTAATTGGAGTATTCTTGTTTTGGAGAAGTGAATTTGGGTCCCCAATATGTTGTGGCCGACCTTGGTGGGTGTGCATTGAAAATTTAATTATGAATTTAAGCCGACATTGATAATATATTATTTTCCCTAGATGACTTTGTTATGGTGAAATCTTTGTGGCAGATATATAAGAAGCAATTATGTGGATAGTATGAGGTGTATGCAAAGCATGGTTAGTGTGTTGAGTATGTGTTGTGTGCTCTTGTGTGCATAAGTGTGAATGTCATTGAAGAGAAAGCACGTGTAGAAGGTTGAGCAAAGTATGCAAAAGTATTGTGCCCAATTGGAACTGTAATCAGGCTTGGACAGAAGCCATTCTCTCAGTTCAAATTTCTGGATGATTTTAATCTAAATCTTTCTGTAAGATAGTGAGTCTTCTATTTGTAATCGAGTAGTGAGCTCTAGGTAGTGAGACTGAATGCATGTGCATTCCCCTTATTATTTTTCTTTATACTTTTAACAAAGTATAATCTTGTGGATTGACATCCACCATGGTTTTTCCCCTAACAGGGTTTCCACACAAAAATATTGGTGTTCTTTGTCTCTCTGATGTGTTAATTGCTTATGGTTAATTATTTATTCATTAGATCTGATATTAAAGTTAAGCTAAATTTGTAAAGTTTAAATTTGTGTGACAACTGATTCACCCCCCCTCTCAGTTGTTTGTCCTTTCTTTTTCCAATAGTAAGGTTATTTCTTGCTTATGTTGCATATAAGAACTATAAAGTCTATCAAATGGATGTGAAGTCATCTTTTCTGAATGGTGAGCTAGAAGAAGAATTATATATTGAACAACCTGATGGATTTCAACTAACTGACAAGGAAGACATGGTTTGCTGATTGAAAAAAGCTCTATATGGACTCAATCAATCCCCCAAAGCCTAGTATGCTAGATTAGATAAATACTTATTAAATATTGTATTCAATAAAGGTATTGTTGACAACAACTTGTATTTGAAGTTAGATCATGACAAAGAGCTGATTATTGAGGTCTTTGTTGATGGCATTATTTTTGGAGGAGATGATAATCTATGTATGAAGTTTGTTGATGAAATGAAGAATGAATTTGAGATAAGTATGATTGGAGAGATGAATTTCTTTCTGGGATTGTAGGTTACTTAGTTAGATAAGGGGATCTTCATATCTCAGTCCAAATATGTGAGAGAATTGTTGAAGAAGTTTGGCATGGAAGACTCAAAGCCTATTGGTACACCCATGGTAACTGGATTCAAATTAACATAGAATGATGACTCTCCTAAGGAAACTAAAACAAGATACAGGTCAATGATTAGTAGATTTCTCTACTTAACTCAGACCATAAAAGACATTATGAATGTTGTATGTATGGGTTCTAGATTTTAGGCTGATCCAAAAGAGTCTCGTGTGACTTATGTAAAGAGAATCTTTAGAAATCTAAAAGGAACAGTTGATTTTGGGCTTTGGTATCCTAAGGATGATGATCTTACTTTGAATGCATATACTGATGTGGATTTGGAAGGAGATGTAGATGACATGAAGAGTACTAGTGGTGGTTCCTTCTTCCTAGGGAAGAAGTTGGTGTCTTGGTTGAGAAAAAAGTAGAATTCTATTTCTCTATTTGCTACTAAGGTAGAGTATATTGTTGTTGCAAAAAACTATACTCAAGTGATTTGGATGAAATAGATGTTGAAAAATGTCAGAGCAGTATATGATGAACCTATTGCCATATACTATGACAACTCAAGTGCAATTAACATATCAAAGAATCCGGTGCTAAACTCTAAGACCAAGCATATATCAATCAATTTTCACTTCTTGAGGGAAAAAGTAAGAGAGAAAGGAATCATACTAGAGTATGTGCCTAACAAATAACAGATTGTTCACATTTTCACTAAGCCATTGCCGAAGGATACTTTTGAGTATCTCAGAGGGATGCTAGAGGTGATTACCCCTCATGATTTGAACTAAAGATGCATTTACTTGCATCAATCCATGTGCTTCATAGATATTTCTTGATCTAGATTGATGTTTCTATGGCTACTACTCAAAGGGAGTAGTTAGATGTGTACATATGTGGTTCAGAGCTTGTATGTGGAAAGATAATGCTTATCTTTTCCATTGATTTCAAAGGGGGAGAAGAGTAATGTGAAAAACTATTGCTTATCTAGAGTGAAGAGTCTTATGGGGAGAAGATCATGTAAAAAAGGTTAATGAAGAAGAGTCAGAATTTAAGGGGGAGTAAGTGCTAATTGAGAGTTGGGTTGATGGTGTTTTTCACATCATATGTTGCCATCAATGCCAAAGGGGGGGATTGTTGAATGTTGTGATTGTGTTTCTGATATGTGGTTTTCATTGATGTCAACACTATTAGAATTTGATGTATTAAAGGTTGTATATGTCAAGGATATTGAGAAAATTGTAAAAGAAAGTATTATAGGTTCCCAGTGGTTCAGTGAAGGTCATGAAGATGTCTTGTTCTATATGTTGAAGATCAATTGTTGTGGATTAAAGGGTTTATTGTTGAGTGTATCTAGTTCATCTACTACAAATTTCAGAGGTCCGGGTGAAGATTTGTTCAAGTCATGAAGATCTATGTTCTGATAGTATTTTGTGGTCTTTGTTAGTGTTCTTGATTAAAGTTGGTATAATTCTGGTAATTCTTGTTGTTGTGGATGTTTCTATATTGTTTCTTGGTGCTCATGGATGTTTCTATATCATGCTCTATCTTTGTTGTACATCCACATTAATCGGTGTGCTCATGGTTGATTTTTCTCGATATGCTTTGGTTTTCATGTTCTTGGCCGACATGGTGGTTGTAGCATATTGTGGATCCTTGAAGATTTAAAATTCAATGTTTGGGGCACTCAAGGATATTGTTTTGGGTCGTATCACGGTATTGGCGAATGATGTTTGATCCACATTGAAAATATGTCTTATATTTTGGCCAATAAGGTTATTGATGTAATTTCATGTTGCAAATATATAAGAGCGATAGTTTGAGTGAAGTTAGTGTGTGCATAAGAGTGAATGTATGCCAAAGAAAGTGTAGATGTGTGAATGTTCTAATCATTCGATTGCATAGTAGAGTGAGAAGAAGTTTGAGCAAAGTGCGAAGAAGGTTTTTTGTGCTTAATTAGAACTGTAATCAGGCTTGTGTAGAAGTTATTTTCACAGTTCACACTCTATGGATCTTATCCATATTATCTTGTATTGTTGGGTAGTGAGCCCTCTTGTAATTGAGCAATGAGCTCTAGGAAATGTGCCTGAATGCATGTGCATTCCCATTATTTTTCATTATACTTTTAACGGGGTATAATATTGTGGACTAACATGCACCATGATTTTTCCCCTAATAGGGTTTCCATGTAAAAAATCTTGGTGTTCTCTGTGTTTTTGATGTGCTGATTCCTTATGGTTTATTGTACATTCATCAAATCTGAGATTGAGTTAAGTAAAGTTTGAAAAGTTTAAATAATTTGTGACAACTGATTCACCCCCCCCTCTTAGTTGTTTGTCCTTGTTTTTCCAACAAGAATACATTGTACATGCACACAAAGTTAAGACTAATCTTGCACTAGTCAATGTTGGTCAAATGAAAAGGATGGTCAATTGATCTAGTAAGAACTTTGTATTAATGCTTGTAAAAATCAAAGAGGATGAAAAAGCTGAAGCATTTAAGGGGTGTGATCTAGAGCATAGAACTGAGATGGTCAAAATAGTTTATGCTTATGATGACTTATTTCAGGAGCTAAATGGATTGTCACCTAAGAGAGAGATACACCATGAAATCCAATTACAGTAGGATGTGCTTCTTCCAAATATCAAGTTCAAGAGTTGGTTGAAAAAAGGAGTCATCTATCCTAGTACATCTCCTTGTGGTTCTCCAATTGTGTTGGTTCCAAAGAAGGATGGGTCTTGGAGAATGTGCATCGACTATCGAGTCATGAACAAGATAACGGTAAAGAATAGGTATCCTCTTCCCCGTATTGATGATTTACTTGATCAATTAAAACATGTAGTTTATTTCACTAAGTTAGACTTGCGTGGCAGATATCATCATATAAGAATTGCAAAAGATGACATTTCAAAAATTGCATTTAAGGAAAAATATGGACTATTTGAGTGGTTGGTCATGCCCTTAAGATATAATGCACCAACTAAATTTATGAGAGTCATCAATGATGTCTTTCATCCTTTTATCAATGATTTTGTTATAGTCTATTTAGATGATATTCTTGTATTCAGTCAAACTTGGGAAGATCATGTAAGTCATGTAAAGAAATTTTTTGATGTATTGAGAAAAGAAAAACTCTTTGTAAAGATGTCTAAATGTGAATTAACTAAGACATCCTTAGTGTACTTAGGCTATAGTGTAGGAAATGGTCAATTGAAAGTAGACCCTGTGAAGGTTGAAGTTATTGTAAAATGGCCTAAGCCAAGTACAATTATTGAAGCAAAAATTTTCTTAGGTGCAGTTTAGTACTAGAGGAAGTTCATTGAAAAATTCTCCTACATTGCATCACCATTGCATGCATTGACTAGTATGAAGAAAACTTTTCAATGGAGAGGTCCGCAGCAAAAGGCCTTCAACACTTTGAAGGAAAAGTTGAGCACCACACCAATTTTGGCTTTACCATATTTACACCAACTGTTCAAGACTGAGACAGATTCAAGTGGATTTTCCATGGGAGCAATACTAATGCAAGGAGGTAAACCAATCTTCTATCACTCTGAAACATTTTCAAGTGTAGCAATTAACTATCCTACTTATGATAAGGAACTTTATGCATTAGTTCAAAGTGTTCAAAAATGGAAACACTACTTAATGGGGAAAGAAACTATAATCCACACTTATCACTATCCACTTCAGTACTTGCACTCACAATCTAAACTACAACAAATTAGGCACTTTAGGTGGATTAGTTTTCTTCAATAGTTTCATTTGGTGATTAAGTACGAGAAAGGTGTCCATAAAAAAGTAGCAATTATGTTGTCAAGGCCTCCTATTATGAATTCTTTGATTATCCTTAAAGGTAGTTCCATAGTACAAGAAATTTTTCAAGAATAGTATGCTAATGATGAAGACTTTAAGGAAATCTATTTAGCTCTAATTACAGGAAAACATGTAGAAGAGAAAGATTACTATGTGCAGGATAAACTATTGTATCACTTGGGAAAGTTATGCATTTCAAAAGATGAACAAGTGCAGGTAATCATAGAAGCACACACCTCATTGATTGTAGGAAATTTTGGGGTAAGCAAGAAAATCACTCAGCTATAGAAGTATTGTTACTAGCCTCATATGCAAGAAACTGTAGCTAAGTATATTAGAGGTTGTGTCATGTGTGTAACAAGTAAACTTAGTAATAGGAAATTGGGGTTGTACAAACTTCTAATTGTACCATCCTGTTAGAACTGTAAAAATATGATGATTTTACATGTTGATTTCACCCATATTTTTCCATATGGTCCCATTGTTTCCATCAGGTCATGCATTTTTTACATTATGGTCCCTATCGACATGAAAAAATTAGGGTCTTCCTGATCCATATTGTATTTTTGTGATGTATAAGTCTTTGTTGCCTATCGGCAAGACTTATTTGATGTCACGGTGATCGGGATCCATCTCCAGGCATCTATCAGCGAGACACATCTTTTGTTCCAGCAACAAAAAAGGGGCATATTGGCATAAGTGTTGTATTCGGTATGTAGTCTCGCCGAAGATTTTCTATCTTACCAACCTATGTTTGGAGGAACTCATCGGCAAGAGTTTAGGGCTTCGGTGAAAGGTCTTAGCGAACTCAAAGGTGTCTCACCGACTGAAAACTAAAAGATACACTTTGGTAAGACTTATGTGATTCGATGTAAAGTCTTGGCAAGCCCATCGGGTCTTGCTGACAGGGTCTAATGAATGGCTTTCGACAAGAGGTGTGTGTCATCTTGGCGAACAGGTGTGAGCTCGGGGTTTTTGGTATGACATAAAATAATCTACAAGATGTCTCCCCGATAGTTTGAAGTTACAGCGACATATATGGGACGGATGGACTCGTCCACAAGAAAAACCATGTGTCATGGTGACTAATATGTATCATGTGGGTTTTCAGTGAAACATAATGCGGTCTATGAGATGTCTCTTCGATATTGAAGGGGTCACAATGAAAGCAAATAAGGAAAAAAAAACGTTGCTCAGTAAGAAATTCCTCATGTCTCAACGAATGGAGAGCACATTAAGCAAATACATTTCGACAAAACATTTTGTAATCTGTGAGATGTCTCACCGACATCACAAAGTCAGGGCGAAACATAAAGACAACATAATGACAAATGATTGAATTGCCTTCGGCATAGCTAACGAGGTGTCTTGGCAACTGCTCAATGAATGATTAACAAAGACTCATACACTATGGCCAATGTTTTAATTTCTAAATTATTGTTGCAGGCCGACATGAATATGCCCAATTGTAATGATTGGTCGATATGGATTTTGGCCAACATGGATTTTGAAATGTTGTATTTTCTAATGCTGGTGTATAAATATGCACTTCCGAATGTAAATTGATATCATATTTTAGGAGATACAATAGGTAGAGATGGATACAGTGGAATAAATTTCTCTAATCAGAGGCTATGTTGTATGTTTTCAAATGGTGATTTCAATGAAAGTCAGTTGATGTGGCGGGTTATTTCTGGTATCAATTGTCTGTTGAGTTTATTGAAAAGTATTGCTAAGGTGTCTCCATGATTGATTCTTTCTGGTTGTTTAAATTGATGTAACAAGTTTACTTTCAGTTTATCAGTACACATTTGTTGTATCTATGTGGTTAATTAACTGGTTCTCTCAAGAAGAGATTAAATCCTTTTGGTTGATCACAGTAATTAGGGAGATTCACATGGATTATTAAAGTGGAGCTTAGTAGTCATAATATTGCATGTTTATACAAGTTATAAAAAGATCATATGCTGATAATTTGAGTTTCTGCCAGAATAAGTTTCCCACTTCTATTTCATTCGACTCCGCATACCCAATAAGGCACTGGTCTCTGTATTTCATCATTTGATTCATTCAAGTTTCTTTACATTTGTTAATTGAAAATTTTAGGATTTAGATCAAAAGATTGCTTTTGCTATTGCTATCAAGTTTGGTTTTATTTGTTCACTTCCATCTGCCATTGTGGAAAAATTATTATGCAAGAATGATAATCATAAGTCAAGTCTACTTCATTCAGAAAGGTACACCCACCTAGGTCTAGCAGTACCTGAAGAGTAGAAGGTTGAAAGCTTTTTGACCTTGTCTGTTACCTTAAAGTGTATCAAGAGATTGGCAGCCTCTTGAGGAATTCCACCTGTATTTTTGAGAGCTAACAAATTGGCGACTCTGCTGGGGATTACATCAAAAAATTTGGTTGAAGACCATCATATAGAGTCATTGAAGGAAGATTTGTAATTTGAGAATTTTCAGAAACAGTGATTCCACTGGGGAGAAGATCAGAGATAATCATTTTTCCTACTTTTGGAAAAGTAGGTGGCGACTCTAAAAAGGCTTGATGAAAAATGAAATTTGCATCTGGAACGAATGAGTACACAAATGCAGGCAGGCATTGGATTCCTCAAATGCCTGGTAGTACAATTGGAAATTTTCACAATGGAGGCAATGCATTTCATGCACAACAAAATATGTACTCACCACAGCCACCTCATATTCAGCAGTATATACCACAATACCAGCATCAGTACCCACCTAGTGCCCCCCCTCAGCAATACACAGCAATAATCAAACAGTTTGATTTGGTAGGGATTCAATTATCCCCTTATCCAATGGATGGTAGTTGGAGAGGTCTTGTTCCAAAGTTTGCAGGGATTAATGGAGTTACTGCTGAGGAGCATTTGAGGAGTTTCAATGCTTTCATCCAATATTTGGATGTGCCATATGAAGATTTACACATGAGGCTATTCATGATATCACTTATTGAAGATGCAAGGGATTGGTTCAATAGCCTACCAACAGTCTCTATTGATTCTCTCCAAGGGTTTCAAGATCGATTCCTTGAGCAATATGGGAATCCAAATGCACCAGATGTTTCTCTTCATGAATTAATATGGATTCAGAAAGATCAAAATGACACAATTTATTATTTTAATCAGAGATTCAATAAGTTGCAAAATAAAATACCTCCTAGATCAAAGTTGCCAGATTCTGTAGCACTGAGTGTCTATTTGAATGCTTTTGATCCTAAAATGGGGTATGAACTAAGGAATAGATTCCCAAGAGACTTAGCTGAGGCTCAGAAGATGACACTGACAATTGAAAACAATAGGAGGGCTGCAGGGATAATTGATAAAAGAGACAGTCCTAAGGTTCCTCAGCAAAGCAGCAATTATCAGTACAGACAGGAGAATACTTATAGAAATGAGAGGCTGAGGTTGCATGACATGCCTTATAATACAGATTGGAAGGATGAAAAACCTATAACAGCTAGGCCTGGAAGCAAGGAAGCTCCTAATCCATTAAGCAAGAAAGGAACCTATATGGTAAGTAACAATTACTTTTGTGAATTTTGTGATAAGCCACATTCCCCAGATTATTGTGTTGTAGCCCAAATAATACAGGAGGAGGGAATGCTGATGGGAAACAATAGAGAAGACCACACAATATATTTGACTTCAAATACCTTTCACCATGTTGTGGAGAGGTACTCATCTTCGGAGGATGAAGGTTATCAGCATGATGTTTCAAATCAGAAATACAATGTTCATTTGGCTGAATAGCAGGTCCATTCTGACTCTGGAGAAAATTATATAGAGCCCCATTCTATTGAGGTACCTGCTCAATACAATATGAAGACACTTACTGAAGAAGAGATAGAGAGACTAACTGTTGCTGATCAGAAGGAAGAAAACAAAGGAGAAACATTGGAGTAGAAGGCTCCTTTTTCAACTTCATTCAAGTGTTATCCCAGGGAATAAGGTATGAGAACACTATCAATGTTGAGTCCAATGATTGTATTTCTGATGAGTATAGAGGAATTGATCAAACAATGCATCCAATAGAAGATGAGACATTTGCAAGTCAAGATAATTCATGTGATAGCTTGCATAAGAAAGATGAAGGTACAATAGATTTCTCTTGCATAGCAGATTGTGACAGGGACAGTAGTGCATGTTGTGAGGAATCTAGTGAATTTTCAAATTGTGAAGATGGATTTGAGGATTTTGATCTGCAATCAAGGGATTCTTCTACCTATTATGAAGATACAGTTCATGAAAAAGAGGTTTGTACATTTGATAATAGTTTCCAAACTTTTTCAAACCAATTGTATGATGAAGTTTTAAAAGAAGATCAGATGATATTTTGCAGAGGTATGCCCATGAATGAACTTCAGGTATTTTCAAATCCACTTTATGAAAAAGAGGAGATAATTTCAGACAAGCAAAATGATGGAATAAATGATTGTGTTGGTAATGTTTCTAATTTCTCTTTCTCTGATGATCTTGGACTTCTTTTTGATGATGACAAAAGTGAGAAGTGCAATTGTAGTGATGAAAATGATGAGATTTGTTCACTTAGCTATCAACAGATTTCAGATTTGTTAACCTCTGAATATCAAAGATGTGTGCACAAAGATGATTTTGAAGTTTTGTGTCCAGCTTACATTTGTTTTGACAATGAAAGATCTTTGTGTAAATATTCTTATGACTCCCTGTGCATTTCTTGGAATGATGGTGGAATCTTCAGTATTGATCAAAAGTCTGTGTCTGTTCAGGATGAGGTATGTGATTTTGAAATTTCTAGCTCATATGGAGAAGATGTTTATTTGCATGCCAAGGATGATAGAATTCTAGCTTTGATTGGTTCACATTTTCTTAATACTGGAGATGTGAGTTATAACCAAATATTATCTCCAAATGGTGATACTAAATTGGTGCAAAAGGTTTCAGATTTGTTTGTTTCAGACATCATTGATATGACTGAACTTTTTGTTTCTCAAGAAAAGCACTTTAATGATGAATTTTCAATACAGTTGGGAAAGTGTTTTATAATACATAATAGTGAGAAAGATAATGAGGAATTTTGCATTGAATATGTATGTATTTTGTATATTGGAGATAACAGAGGTTTGTCCCATGATGATGGAAAAATTGAACTACATAATGGTAAAGGGATTTTGGGCCAAGCTGAGTATGATGATTTTCTAAAAAATTTCAATCACAGTGACAGGAGAGATTGCATCAATGTCTCCAGGAAGAATCTGATGAACTCAAGACAAAATCAGGTATTTGACAGGGGAAAGTATGGTTTGAGTTTCATATCATAACAGCTCATAACAGGTGAAGTTGAAGGATAGAGGATTAAGGGTTGCCAGTGCATGGACAACTCTTGCTTATCCTCTTTAAAATTATTTTCCATGCACAATAGTTTAGGGTTTTGGTTCACCACCATCTTGCATTCATTTTGCATTCATTGCTTCATGTTCATTCCATCTGCTACTTGTCCATTTCCATTTTGCTCATTTTGTGTCTGGTCTGCTCACCCAAAGATCTAGATCCTTGTAATGATCTTACTATCATTCATCCCCAGATGGAGCCACTGTTAGAACTATAAAAATCTGATTATTTTACATGTTGATTTCAACCATATTTTTCCATATGGTCCCATTATTTCCAATGGGTCATGCATTTTTTACATTATGGTCCCTATCGACATGAAATTAGGGTCTTCCCGATCCATATTGTATTTTTGCGATGTATAAGTCTGTGTTGCCTATCAGAAAGACTTATTTTATGTCACGGTGATCAGGATCCATCTACAGGCATCTATCGGCAGGAAACATCTTTTGTTCCAACGACAGAAAAGAGGCATATCGGCATAAGTGTTGTATTCGGTATGTATTCTCACCAAATATTTTCTATCTTACTGACCCGCATTTGGAGGAACTCATCAGCAAGAGTTTAGGGCTTTGGTGAAAGGTCTTAGCAAACTCAAAGGTGTCTCACAGACCGGCAACTAAAAGATACACTTCAGTAAGACTTATGTGATTCGATGTAAAGTCTTGGCGAGCCTGTCAAGTCTTGCCGATAGGGTCTAATGAATGGCTTTCGGAAAGAGGTTTGTGTCATCTTGGTGAACAGGTGTGAGCTCGGGGTTTTCGGTATAACATAAAATAATCTACAGGATGTCTCCCCAATAGTTTGAAGTTACAGTGACATATATGGGATGGATGGACTTGTCCGCAAGAAAAACCATGTGTCATGGCGACCACTATGTATCATGTGGGTTTTCGGTGAAACATAATGCTGTCTATGAGATGTCTCTTCGACATTGAAGGGGTCACGGCGAAAGAAAATAAGGAAAAGAAAACGCTGCTCGGTAAGAAATTCCTCGTGTCTCAGCGAATGGAGAGCACATTAAGCAAATACATTTCGACAAAACATTTTGTAATCTATGAGATGTCTCACTGACATCACAGAGTCAGGGAAAAATATAAAGAGAATAGAATGAAAAATGATTGAATTGCCTTCGACATAGCTAACGAGGTGTCTTGGCAACTGCTCAGCTAATGATTAACAAAGACTCATACACTGTGGTCGATGTTTGAATTTATAAATTACTGTTGCAGGCTGACATGAATATGCCCGATTGTAATGGTTGGTCAATATGGATTTTGGCTGACATGGATTTCGAAATGTTGTATTTTCTAATGCTGGTGTATAAATATGCACTTTTGAATGTAAATTGATATCAAATTTTAGGAGATACAGTAGGTAGAGATGGATACAATGGAATAAATTTCTCAGATCAGAGGCTATGTTGCATGTTTTCAAATGGTGATTTCAATGAAAGTCAGTTGATGTGGCGGGTTATTTCTAGTATCAATTGTCTGTTGAGTTTATTGAAAAGCATTACTAAGTTGTCTCCATGATTGATTCTTTCTGCTTGTTTAAATTGATGTAACAAGTTTACTTTCATTTTATCAGTGCACATTTGTTGTATCTGTGTGGTTAATTAGATAGTTCTCTCAAGAAGAGATTAAATCCTTTTGGTTGATCACAGTAATCAGGGAGATTCAGCTGGATTATTAAAGTAGAGCTTAGTAGTCATAATCTTGCATGTTTATACAAGTTATAAACATATCATATGCCGACAATTTGAGTTTCTTCCAGAATAAGTTGCCCACTTTTGTTTCATTTGACTCCGCATACTCAATAAGGCACTGGCCTCTTTATTTCATCATTTGATTCATTCAAGTTTCTCTACATTTGTTAATTGAACATTTTAGGATTTAGATCAAAAGATTGCTTTTTCTATTGCTATCAAGTTTGGTTTTATTTGTTCATCTTCCATTTGCCATTGTGGAAAAATTATTGTGCAAGAAAGCTAATCATAAGTCAAGTCTACTTCATTCAGAAAGGTACACCCGCCTAGGTCTAGCAGCACCTAAAGAGTAGAAGCTTGAAACCTTTTTGACCTTGTCTGTCACCCTAAAGCGTATCAAGATATTGGCAGCCTCTTGAGGAATTTCGCCTATGTTTTTGAGAGCTAACACATCCCATCCATGGGAAAGTGTGTCAATGAATTTTGTCGGGGGTTACCAATGTCTAGGAAGGGACATGATTACTTGTTTGTATTAGTTGATCAATTCAGAAAAATGTTTATATTAATGCCTTGTAAAAATTAGGTCACTATTGAACTGACAACTCAAATGTACTTTCAATTTGTATGGGTTCATTTTGGCTTACCTACTTCTATTGTATCATATCAAGATTCTTAATTCTTAGGAGAATTTTGGTCAGCTTTATGGGGACTCATGGAAACCAAACTGAAGAAGAGTATATCCTTCCATCTATAGAACAATGGACAGACAGAGGTAGTAAACATGATAGTTGTCCATCTGCTAAGAGGTTACTACAACAAACATCCCAAGTTGTGGGATGAGAGTCTTCATTATGTGCATCATGTTTACAACCATGCAACACACTCTTCTACAAAGAGGTATCCTTTTGAGACGTGCTTTGGTTATGTTCCTAAAACATTGATGGATTTTTCTTTTGGGAAAGATGATGTTGAAGATGGATGCCATGATGCAGAGAAGGCTTTGAAGTTCATCCAGAAAGTCCAAGAAATTCATCAGGTAGTAGAAGCACAGTTGGAGAAGAGCCAATCCAAATACAAGGCTTGACATGATAAGCATCATAGTGATCACCATTTCTAGGTTGGATACATATTTTGGTTACATATCAACAAGGAAATAATGCAAGGGGAAGGAAGGAATCTCAAGCCGATTCAGTATGGTCCCTTTGAAATATTGGAAAATATTGGAACCAACGCTTTCCACCTTAATCTTCCTCCATACATGCACATCTACTCAGTTGTCAATGTTGAGAATCTGAAGTTGTACAAGCCTCCAATGATAATAGATGAAGACATAGAAAGCCAGGTTCCATTATTTGATGATCTTTCACCAAAGCACATGTTAGAGTTGCCAGTGTATGTCATCTTAGATGGGAAAGTCAAGACTTCATGAAGAGGAGTTGTTGAATACCTTAGAGTGGGACTGAAGGGGATGAATACAAGCAAGGAAAAATGGATGGAAATTGGTAAAGCGGGGGAACTTTAGCCTCACTTTCTTTCCAAGTAATCAAGCTTTCAAAGGTCCAAAAGCTCTTCATTGGGGATGATTGATCCAGGGGGATACTTTTTTAGTAAAAAATGAAGTGTTTCAATTGCTCTAGAATTCTACACCATGTCGAAGAGCTTTGAAATCTAAGTCCAACACAACTTGAATGGGCTCAAATGGAGTTTGTACGCCCAAGATACAACCAATCAAAGTATGAGTCAAATAGACACCTGAGGCCATCTAGAAAGGTAGAAAAATTCACTGTCTCATAATTTGATGAAATTGGTGCCAGAACAAAGAGCTCATCGATACAAACCTAATGCCGCTCATTTCAACAAAATATAAGCTCGTACACAGAAGTTATAGCCGATCAAACTCCAGGGTTGACTTTGTTGGTGGACCATATAGATGCTAATGTCAACATGATGTCAACATGCTGACATGGCAGTCTATAGTGTATGGAATACAAGGTGGACCAATCACATGCTAACATGTGGCAAGTCGTACATCCGTACAGATGACATGGTACTTCGTATTGCTGATTGGAAAGGTGACGTGGCAGGCATAGGTGGCAGCTGATATGGATTATGTATGCCAACGAGGCTTCAATGTGGCACTGACATGTTTGTTGACTCAGTCTTTGGCAATGAATCATACTGAACCACTTGGCAACTTCTCTGGGTGCCATGTGGCACAATCTCCTCCTCTGGCACAGGTCAGATTGTTTGTTAATTTTTTTGTGGGGGGATTCAAACCCCCCACCTTCTGGATGTGACTCTAACTCTCAACCGTTAGCATTATGCGCTAACCACATAATGCCCTTAATTGGTTTTTTTGTTTCAAATTTAGAAATCAATTTTTAAAATGGATGGTGGTAGGGGTCAACGTCCCGACCACCCCACCACCAAAAGCATCATCCACTAGTGAGCCATTGAATGGCTTTAAACATATAATGGGCTTCGGGTAGTTTTGATAAAGATTTAAAATCGATTGCCCCTATTTTCAAAGAAATTCCCTCTATAGCTAAAAAGATAAATCTTCTAATCTTTTTAAAAGATTAAAATAAATCTTCTAAAGCCAAAGATACTAATAAAAGGGGCAATAATATATACATTTAAGATTATGAAGATTATTAAGGAGAAATTATGAGGAAGATAGTGATTTCCATATGTAAATAAGGTGATTACGTGGGATTTTTGCTTCTAAGGGGAGATAGGCCTGATTTTGTAAATCATTTGGTTATAAACCAAATTGGGCAAACTTTTTGTATAAAAGGGGGTGAAAATGGGAGAGTTGGGCATCCAACTGATGAGTAGGAAGAGAATGATTAGAAGACTTTTGTGTCCATTTATGTGCAATGAGAGAATGTTGTCACTATGCTAGAAGGAAATGAAGTTTTAATGTTGTTGAAGCCTTGTAATCCCTATTTTGGAGCATAATAGGATCGGTCAGTCTGTTGGAGAGGGGCCCAGAGACGTAGCCGATTCGGTGAACTCTGTTATCAACTAGCGTTTTGTCTTCTTTCTCTCTTCTTTCTTCCATTTTTTTCATCACATTTCTTATGCTTTGTTCATTTAAGCATTTCAGTTATGTTAATTCATTTTTAAAGCTTTAATTAATCATTGTAATTGCTAAGTATTCAATAAGCAATTATCATAGATCCTATTTCAGATCAAAAAATGATCCAATGAGTAGCCCCCACAGGACACCAATGGCTGGTATCTAGTGACATACACCACGTGCACAACACCTTTGTGGCAGAATTTCAAACATTTATGAATGACCAAAGCAATTTTGTTCATGGAAGCTAGCAAAGGATGCCTAACTTTACTCTGAACAAATCTAATTTTGGAATAACATCAAAGGTTGTGTCTACGACCCTAGGTCTAACTAGGACAGACAAAGTTATTGAGCCGTACGGCTTGAGAGAAATACTGTCATGCGTACAGATAGAGTTCTTCAAACTCCTTCCTCTACAATGGATTCAGCCACAATGTATCCTTTGTAATGATATTCACTCGACTTGCACAGTCAACTAAGACCCCAATCTCAATGTTCCCATTGAGACAAGTGGGAATGTAGAGGGGAGAGGGCTTGTTGTTCAAGGGCATGTCCTACAAGGTGAATGTGCATACAGATAGTAGAATTCACAAACCTCCCTCTATAATGAATTCAACCACAATGTCTCCTCTGTAATGACATTCACTTGACTTCTAGGGTCAACTAAGACCCCTGTCACAATGTTCCTATTTAGATGAGTAGGGATGTAGAGGGGAGATGGATTGTTGTTCAAGGGAATTTCCTACAAGGTGAATGTCATGACTGGTGAACCAGTCACAGGCTGCAAGGAAGGAGCAATCATGACCATGCTAACATACTCTGAGGACTGAGTGGTAGAATCAAAGGGATCAATAATTAAGTTAGCAGAATGTGACAGAAATGGGTCCATGTATATCTACAACTTAGTATTTTCTTTCTCCAGCGATTTATTCATATTTTTCTTACTCCCGTCAAGATTAATAGTACCATCCTCAATGCAGTCCTGTATCTCATGATACAGGTGCATACAACATTCGGTATCATGTCCATTGACTTGATGGTACTAACATAAGGAATTTTCATTGTACCAATCATGGTAAGGCTCCTTGAGAGGTTTAGGGTTCTCCAAAGTTATGATCTTATCTTTCAGCAACTTCTACAAGATGGAAGAATAAGATTTCACTAACTTTGTGAACCTTTTGTTATGTCTGAGGTTGTTATTATTCATTGCGACTACTACATTCCCAATAACCTTTCATTTTCCTGAGATTGATACAATAGACTTTCCTTTTGAACGGGAGCATAGGGAGGATACCCTGAACTAAACTACCGTCTGCTAATATTCTCATAATGCAACACACAGATGCATAAAAGAAGGTTACTCATAAGGGAAAACTTTTCATACCAAGATCTCTGTAGGTTCCCTAAGAACACCTTCTGCATGTCAAAATCGAGTAGTGAGTATGAGATCTATGAAAAGATTGCTTTATACTAGACTATGAAATCAATTATTTTCTCATTATCCCCTTGCTTGCATTGGACGAGATCCAAAAAGGTCATCTTCGGTCCAATGTTGGCTTGGAACTATTAGAGAAAATGATTTACAAGTTGATCAAATGAGAAATAGAATTGTCAGGTAAGGAACAGTACCCCTTGAATGTTGTATCCTTAAGAGATCGAGGAAATAATTTTACCGTCAATGCATCATGATGGAAGAAGTATGCACACATGGCATTAAAGGCGGACACATGCGTTTGTAGGTCCCCTTTGTCATGATAATTTTTGAATTTTGGAATCTTTATTCCTTGTGGGAAGGGAGTGCTCAAGGTTGTTACTAACAATGGGCTATGTTGGAAGAAGGGTTGAAAGATAGGCTAGGCAGAGGCCTAGGAGAAACTCACTAGTTAGTTTTGCATATGACCCATGTTTTGAAGTAGGGCATTCAAAACAAGGTTAGTAGATGAAAAAGGACTAGTGGGAACCTCCATAATAACCACCACTAGAACCACCTTCAAAGCCACCATTATGACCCATCGGAGCCATCACCATCGGTAGGGCCTCCATCAGATCCACCTCCACTACTAAGACCACCTCCATGGCCTCCACCAAGGCCACCTCCACTAGTACTGCCTCCACTACCAAAGCCACAACCACTTATTTCACTTGATCCTCCACTACTAGCGGCAGTAGGAGGGGTGAAATTGAACCCAAGGGATGTTTTACTCACCTTGAGAGAGTGAGGCTCCTAAGGAGAAGAAGAGATACTAATCGAGGGCCCTGTTTTAGCCATGCATACAGATGTAGTGGGTATCAAAACACTTAATTTTCTTTCATAGGCATTGAGAACTTCTCCTCAAGTGGTACCCAATCTAGGCCTATATGAAGGGACATAGGCTTCAGTTAGATCAGCAAGGCCATGTAGAAATTCCACACTTGTCTGATCTTTCCCTAGCAATTGTCTCACCCCACTTGCAAGCCTAGCGGCTCTCTCCATGTTTGGTGCTTTCTCTAAGTGATTTACAAGGTATAGTAATCTATTATCTAATGTAATAAGGTTTTTCATAGGAATACACACCACATCATACTCATCTATGGAAAAAGCCATAGGGGATGTTGTTGTGCAGTTTTCACACACATGCCCTACTAAAAGCAAGGATCCTCTTACGCTTTGATTTTTGGTGTTTTGGCCCTTTGATTTTGAGGATTACCATGCCTTGGAATGTGCTTAAATGTTTATCTTGCTGTCCTAAGTGATTTCCCTAAGTTGCACATTGAAATACCTAAGTTCTGGGTGAATTTTGGGTTTTTACCCTGGTTCGAGATTTTCCAACCCAGACGGATTTTCCTAGATCCTACTCGAATTCTGGTTGAATGTTGTGGTTCGGAGAATTTGGTTCTTCGTAGATTTCCCCGTGGGCTGGACTTTTCTGAATTTCATCCTATTGTCGGGTTCCTAGATTTTCCTGGCCGTCTTGTCAGCGGCATTAATGTCATTTGTACTATTGGTAAGGGATGCATTTAACCGATCTTTGAGGACTCTTGTGCCATTATGTTTTATTGTCTATGATTGATTGAGCTGAGGAGTGCATTCTGGGAGTATTGGATTTGATTTGGAGCACCGAGTGTGAGAATTGTTGGTTTTGGTGGTGACTTCATGTGCATTTTGTTGTTGTTCTTTGTGGACCACCATTAAACTCACATTTACTATTTCTGAGATCAATTTCTACTTCATCAATGGTACGTATATGATTACCTTGCTTTTGATTGATAAATGTGAGTGATGCTTTGGTGCTTTATGGTTTTCTTGGAGTTCAAATTTCTGCATAATTTGAGCATTTCGTGGCTAGGGTTGCATGATACTATTTGATTCTTGGTTTCCCAAGCAAGTTCAAGTTCACTCTTTCATTTGCATCATGAAGTAATTTTCTTGTGAGTCATGAATACCCCTAGTAAAGACCCAGTAGTTGCAATGTTTGAATATTGAGCCTACCTATGTGTCAATGGTGGATTTGTAGGGTTTGGTACCTAGGGCATCACCATCTCACCTTATCTTGCTTTCAAATTGGCCTAGAATTCTAATTAGAAAATATATAGAAGGTCCATATCAAACTTGTCGCAAGCCTAGATTCTTGAAATTATGATCGATCCATTAATCTGGGAAAAATCATGATTTAATGCCGAAGTTCAAGTTTTTCATCCATCTCAGGATTTTTCGGCTTTGGAAGATTTTCCTGATCCCCTTCGTTTTCCCAGAATTCGCTATTTTTCGGAGATTCATCTTCTTCGCGGATTTTCGTCTGACCCAGATTTTCCCGAAGTTCCTTTGTTTCCTAGTTTTTCTGAAATTTTCAAAATGTCTCTTCCTTTGTGAAAATCTGTCTCATGTGGATTTTCCTAGAATCTGATGGAATGTGAAGAAATATGGAATAACAGGACTTGTTAACAAATGATGGTGCATTTTATGATTAATCTATGCTATTTTGAGATCTCACATGTTGTTTCTTGATTGATAATGATCGAATTGAGTTACTAATAGGTGTTTTCATGTTCATTCCACTGGAATCCGTCTGGCCCAGAATTCTCTGAAATTCCTCCCTGGCTTGGATTCTGTGGATGGTCTTGAAATCCAATTTTTAATATGATCATTTTATATGAGATTCAATTGCACCTTGCTTATCTGGAATTCATTCTAATGGTGATTTTGATTGATTAACCTTTGTTTGTGTGATCTTTACTATGGCTCCCTTTGTTGCGTGCAGGCTGAATCTAGCAAGGTAGCAGTTGGAAAGGCTAAGAGTGACATGGAGGGGTCTTCGGTATTTGAAGCAGAAAGAATCAAGATGGACATCAAGAGTAAGATCCCAGAGAGCAAGATTAACTCTATCTAGTCAGAGGTGACAAACACGAACGTTAGACTATGGGATTATGAGGAATTCAAGGGTAGAATGGCAGCGCAGGATCTTCCTCTGGTGGCTACAAGAATGTTGGAGTCAGGCCTGGCACATGTAGCTGGTTTTCCCTCTACAGTGCAATGTTATGAGTTAGTCCTTGAGTGTGCCAGACATTATGACCATGATACACAGAGAATTATTGGTCCCCAAGGGAGGATTGTGGCAAATCTAAATCCTATCTCCATAGCCTAGACTTTTGACATGCCAGATAGGTCCCACGTGGTGGCATTCAACATGGAAGCAGCTAGAGGGTACTATGAAGAAGAGACTATTAAATCACAACAGCTCATCAATTCCTGGCTGGAGAAGCCCAAGTCTCATTATTCTAAACTACCTAAATAGCTATTCAGAGAAAAGTTCAAAAAGGAATATTATGATGCCATCATTCTTAGTAGGGTGGTTGGATTAAAGAGTGCAGGTATGTTTGAAAATTGGATGTGTCATGTTATTGTGAGGATGGAATAGGAAAAGATTAACTATCATTGGGAAGGTTTCATAAGTAGAGTGATTCATGAGAAATTTTCCAATGTGCTACGAACCAAGACCTTCACAATGACCTTGTACTTAGTCTATGCACTTGCAAGATTTCATCCATACAAGGGATTAAGTACCAAGGGCGTCTTTGGGGAGGATGTCATTTATGAGGTTTATCCACAATTGCACTTGGGAAGCTTGAGTTGCAGGAGGGTGAATGATGCATTCACCATGCATATCACCAGATTGCTTCAAGGTGCAGAACACATAAGGATTTCAGACCAAGCCAAGGAGCTAATCAAGAAATATGGGGCTTGGTTTATTCAGTTCCCAACCTTCTCGTACATCATGATTGATGGCTGTCAAAGGGCTCCATACAGGCTTCCAAGGTATCCCACTGATCATATTTTACTTTTGGAAATTACTAGACAAATATGTGACTTTGATGCTATTGTCAAAAGGGACAAACATAAGACTAGGTTTGGTGGAGACTTCCCTTTGAGGATAGGCACTGGAGAGGCATGTCCTTCCATTAATTCAGCTCTATCTTTGGAAGAGGAGATGAGTGCTCTTAGTTTTTCCTTCCATTCCAAGAGATCTAGATTTGACATAACAGGTGAAGCACAAAAGAAGGCTAGTAAAGAATATAGCCACAAGGTTGAGTTGGAAGACTACTGGGCCAATTACAGTGATGAATATGAGGTAAGGAAGAAGATTTTTTCCCGGCTTCTAGTTGAATCAGTCTGATTATATAATGTAAAGGCAGTTCTAGATCAACTCAAGGATGATGGGGACTGGATTCAAGGCCATGCTTATGAGGCAATTAAGGATAGGCCAATTGGTGAGGTAGATTGGATGGAAGAAGAAAAGACAAAATTAGGACAGTTGATGGATCTAGTCACCAAGTACACCAAGATGTGGTTGAAGCATAAAATTTGGGAGTTGGAAAATGAGGGTGTACATTGCACCTTTGATTTGATGGGAGATTTGGACCCTCACTCTACTTCCAAGGAGTCAGCCGAGTAGGATCCCAAAGTTAAAGGCAAGGTGGGCTCCCCTTTCAAAATCAAGATCAAAGATATTCAAATGGAGAAAGCTCGGGAAGTAGAAAAATAGAGAAAGCCCATTGCTAAGAAAAGGGGGCATACTTCAAGGACTAAGAATTCTGGTAAGGAAGAAACTAAAAAGCAAGATCCTGAGGTTGGTTCTCCTATGCCTAAAAGGAGAAGAATCATAAGATTGTCACAAAAGGCAAGCTCCAAGGATGGAGAGGAAGTTAATCCACTTGTGGTAAATGTAGAGAGTTCAGGAGAAAAGACACAGGTGTATACAAGGAAGTCAAGGACTCCTTCTCCTAAAGATAATATGCAAAAGAAAGATCCCCCTCCAGTTACTTCTCATGAGGAGCAGCCTGATGATGTCCCTGAAGCTCAAAATGATGAACCAGGTGAATCTAAGGAATCTGAAGATCATCAAGACACAGAGGGAGAGAATTTCATGAGGGTGAGCTTTATAATGCTGACGTAGAAGTAGAAAAAGTGATGCAGTCTCCCCTGGTTGCATATGAAGATCCGCTAGTGAGAACTAAAGAAGTTAAATCTCCTCAAAGAGAATAAGAATCAGTTAAGGTCTCGTCACCTGTGAACAAAGAAGAACATATTGGAGAAAAGGAGGATAAGGCCAAAGAGGTTCTGGAGAGGCAGGATTTGAATGAGGAAGCACCTAAGAACTAGCAAGAGGAAGTGGGATAAAGTGAAGTACAATTAGGGTCCACTATTCCAAAGTGGCTAGATAAAGAAAATAGGAGAAAGCAAGTTGTTGTGGAGGACACCCCACCCAATTGGGATGAGTTACTGGAAAAAATAGGAAAAGATAAAGGAAAGAAAAAGGCCAAGGTCATTTCAAAGATTGAAAGGGATGAGGCAAGCAATAGGGTGGTCCACATTGCAACTCCTGCTCCAGATAAGAATAGAGATGAGATTACTGGAAAGGATTACAACTTGCAGACTATCAACTTAGGGCCTACTTCCATTGAGCAAGATATTGAAGAATATCAGGGTTCAAGTGCAGTAATCTTGGGTAGATTGAGGAAAGAAATAAAGACTAAACAAGAGATGAAGAAGGAGATTGAAGGACCTAAGAAATGTTTGGAAGATCTGATGAAACCTTTGCAGTCCATTGGTTCCTCATCCTCTACTGCAAATCCCTTACCCCAAGAAACTATCGCTGAGCTGGAAAGAATGAAGGCTTCCACTCTTGTTACTGCAAATTGGTTACAAGGGGTGAAAACCAAAGGAAATAATGCTATTAAAGACATTCTCTCAACTGGAGGAGATGCTATGAGGGCGATTAATTGGTTGAAAGAGGTATTAGCTCAAGATAAAGAAGATACAGATCTCTTGCTGTAGAAAACCAAAATCATCATGGATTATACTAAGGACAAGCTATTGAGTCATGGAATTCTCCCTTCCTCCAGAGCTTTCGAACCTTGGGAATGGTTTGAGGCTTTTCAAATTAGCCAAAAGGTTCTAAAGAAGATCTATAAGCAGAGGAGGCAAATTGAGGATACCCTAAATGGTGTTTATGATGGATGCATTGCTTTCTTTGAGATAATGATAGGGAGAAGGAAGATTGCACCTAAGCATTTGAGTTTAGAGCAGTTGAGAAAATGGTGGCAAGATGTTTATGCTCTAGTCAGTGATGATCCTGTTACTGAACATCAATTAGATGATGCGGCCACCTACATTGTTGTTATTGATAAATATCTAACATATAAGGTTGAGTGGGATAAATTGGTGAAACAATCAAGGGAAGATATTACATCAATTGAAAGCTGACTTAAGGTTTTTTCTTTACCACCTATGGCCGACCTTGACAAGGTACTTTTGAAGTTGCATGAAATGTTGAATCGAAATAAAGACAAAGGGGAAGATAGTTAATGTTGGGCTACATCGATATTTGTGCTTCCCTATTATTTTGCATGGATTGATCTGAGCTCCATTGGAGATCCCAGGCCGACCTGGATGAAGTTCGAGCATTTAATGCATAATTTATCTTATTTTGAATTTCTCTTGGCCGACTTGTTTTGTGGCCAATTATTATTGTAAAACCTGGCTAGGCCAACATGTTTTGGGGGTTTTCTATTAATATGGCATTTTTCCTCATTTGTAAGGGCTAGAGATAGACATAGACGAATAAAGAGATAGCTAGTAGAAGTGAAGTAGTAGAGAAGAGTTAGAAGTTAGTTCATTTTCAAGCAAGTGTTGTAACATTATACTGGAATTGTTGCTACTTTGGGTGATTTAATACAATTGGAGACATTGTGCTTTTGGTGAATTCTCTTGTGTTGATTTATCTTGCATGGTTCTTGTTATTCTATCTTTAGAATTGCTTTGAGGAAATTTGATAGTTTGATATTTAGAGTTAGATATGATTTAATGATGTTTATGGTTTGATATTTGAAGTGTTGCAGCAATCCCTGGTCCATACTTTTCACAACCAACTAATTGTTAGTTTCTTTGCAAAGTTAGCCTAGACTTTTTTATATTCATTGTGCTTAGTTCAATTGTGAAGGTTTATTCATTTCAATTGCAATAGGGTTGTTTTGAATAAATGTTCATAATCTAAAAAATCTTCAACACCTTTGAAGATTGCACTATTTCTATAAGTTTGCAAATTTATCTGGGTCAAGTATAAATCAGTATTTGAGGGATTGGTCCATTTCGAGTGTTTGTCATTTGCATTGTTAATCTTAGGAGTAGTGTTAAATCTAGAAATCTCTTTGAAACCCTTATCTTTTGTTATTTCTTTTATCGTTGGGTTAGATTTAGATTTGAAGTGTCATCAAATTGCTAGATCTAATAAATTAGAGATTCACTATTTTCTTGTAGTAAGGTCCCATTGTGATTACCAACATTTTCACATTTATCACTGAGTTGTTTATGCATTTTCAAGACCTGGCATTAGAGACCTTGGGGTTATCTCTTGAGGCTTTCTAATAGAGATTTACCTTTCAAGAGAGATAGGATATTATATTCTTTCTGAGTTGTTGCTGTGCAGAAAAAATCATCAACAGATGCGAGAGGAGTAGGCACATGAGTGGTTTATTCCATGAAATCCATCTCATCAGCATAGTTTGTAGGAAAACTAGTGGTAAATTCATTAGCTAAACCAATGGAAAAATTGGGGGTAAAACTAGAAGTTACCTTCGCCTTATCCATTGGTAGGTGTCACACACTTCTCCTAACAATGTACCTAGAATTCATGGACTGTGTTGTGATGCCCACAAACCTTCACAACACTCAAGGTTACAACAATCACAAGGTATAGGGGAAAAGTCTCAATATAGATGAATGAGCAGATTTTATTCATCAGGTTCACCAAAAATGTAAGAGAGAGGGACCAACCATGTCAAGGCTCTAGGTAATGGAGAGTCGAGAGTGAAGGGTTGGCCTAACTTACCTCACTCTAAAGGGATGGGGATCGAGAATGAAGAGCAGTATGAAGTGCTTCTATCACTCTACAAACACAAAGTTTAGGTTTAGGCTAGGTGAGTTGGTTTTTGTAGTAGGTACTACATGTTAGACAACTCTTTCTTTGAGGATGGCAGTGTGGTTCTGGGATAACAACATGGTGCACTAGTGTCTCTCTAGTGCTATGGCATCTGTATAGCTAGAAAACACCAAGTGCAATAAAAACTACCAAGAGATCTAACAACCTAGCTAGTTTATTGTGACAAGGAAAACATAATGAGAAAGTACATAAAGTAAAGATGGAGATGATAAATCAAGTAAATAAAAGCTAGGGTGATGAAAATAATCTCACAAAAGTTCCAATTCGCCATCTAGCTTTGTTGGCAAGAGACACTGCACAATTCATCTGGTGTTGTCATTGATGGAAACCCTAATCAATAATCCCATCTGCACCTCAGTAATTTCTTATACCAGAATACAGATTGAAGATATGTGTTAACTGTCAAAGCTAAAACATGGTATTCAACAGAGTTGTGTACATTGACTTATATGTAATTTCATGTTATCATTTTTTGTTGTAGATCTTAGGGAAGGTCTTTTGATGTATGAACTATCTTATCTTTGGATCATAGGGCCTCATATTGATTGGTGTGCAAGTTAGAAGATCAAGTTTATTACTTTCAGTCTAACAATGTAGAAAGAACGACTAGATGAGTGTAGCGTGTTGTGGATCTTCAAGGCACAATTTTTTAAGGTGCTTCATGTTTGAGACATGTTATTTTAGGTCCTTACTATGTTTTGGCTGACATTTTTTGGCCCTCATTGATAATTGTTTATGGATTGGGTTGACAGTTTGTGCACATTTTATATTTTGTTAAAGTCAACATGTGGTTGATGTAATCTCTAGTCATGGATATATATAATTGACTATTCATATCATTTTGTAATGTAATGTGATATGATGCAAGAGTTAGAAGGAATAAAGATCAATTTTGCACAATTTCACTTGAGTAGAACAAAGATTGGTGATTAGAATTAAAGCAGAATCAGACAGAATGTGAGTAATGTTGCCAATGTGCTTAACCATAACTATAATCAAGCATTAACAAATGTTATCTCATAGTTCATCTACTCCAGTTGTCTATATATGATTGTAAGACAGTGATTCTTCTTTTTGGACAATAAGCCTTTTGTATTTGAGCAATGAGCTCTAGGCAGTGTGCATGAATGCATGTGCATTCCCCATTTGTAAACACTTATTTTGAGTATACTCATATTGTGGATTAACCTCCACTATGGTTTTTCCCCTAACAAGGTTTCCACATAAAAATACTTGTGTTATGGTGTTGTGGTTGGTTGCATTGTTTTCTTGCATCTTTCTTTTGGTTCAATGCTATAAGTGGTTTAAAGATAAAGTTAATAAAGTTAAATTCTGCAAAACACTTATTCAACACCCCCTCTCAGTGTTCCTTGATTCCAAAAATTGGTATTAGAGCCTAGTTCCTTAGAAGAAGTTTAATAGCTTGGAAAAGATTTGGAAAAGTGATTCAATGGATTCCAACAGTCTTCAACAACTTTTGGTGGCACTAGATGATCTTGATCAATCCAAATATGAAGTCTAGGAATTGCAATCAAGCCTCATGAATGCTGATAAATTCATTCAATCATTGAAAGATCAAATCAATAAGTCCTAGAAAAAGAGAAAGGATCTATGTGATTAGCTCAAGCAGAAAGAAAGTAAAAGCATGGAAGATGAACACCTAAGTCAAGCCTTGAAGGAAAAGATAGAAGAATGTGAAAAGCTCACTAGAGATAATGTTGTCCTAAAGCATGAGATGGAATCTATTGTGATCAGAATAAACAAGGAGATTGAAGAGAGAAAGAAGAATGAAGAGAATATTACTCAGTCCTTGAAAGAAATATCTGATGAATTCAACATAATTAATGGTGGAATCAATCAACTAGACCTTGAATTGCAACAATCTAGAAATAATGAAGAAGAGCTTGAAAGATAGATTGTTACTCTCAAGGATTTACTTGCTACTGCAAATGAATACAAGGAGAAGTGCAAGATTAGCTCAAAAAATCTTGATGAACTGATTCAAAGTCATAAAATTGGAAGTGACAAGCAAGGTCTTGGATATGAGAAAGGAGAAAAATCCAAATTTGGTCAAAGGACATTTAGGCCAGGAAATCAGACAAGCAAAGCTAGAAGGTATCTGGTAAGACAACTCAATGCTCAAAATTTTAATGGATACTATTTTATTTGCAATAAATTTGGTAATATGGCTGCTCAATGTAGAAGTAGAATGAATCCAAGTGGTCCATCATTCTTTGGTCAGTGTTTCAATTGCAATAAGTATGGTCATAAGTCAATTGAATGCAAAAATATGCCAAACAACTTTTTCAATAGAGATGTTAGATGTTATGCCTGCAATAGATTTGGCCATATTGCTAACTAGTGCAAATCAAGAGAAAATCAATAGAATAACTAGTTTGGACAAAGAAATGTCATGTGCTATAATTGTAACAAATCCGGTCACATTGAAATATAAGGGAAAAGGAAAAGTTACAGCGGGTGAGATCAAGAATCAAATGAAGAAGACATGGGTGAAGAAGAGTGTTTCTGATGCAAGAAATGAATCCACACCAAAATCTGGTGTTGGAAATTCCTCTAGGGATTAGTTTAAGGCCTCTGGCCTAGGGGGAGCTCTGAAGAAAATATTTTTCCCCCCTACTAGTAGTTGGTATCAGAATGTGGAAAATTGTAACAATTGCATTAATGATCTATAGATGTTTTTGTAATACTTGGGAGGAAATTTATGCAAAATTGAAGGTCCGCGGAAGAATTTTCTTTCACAAACTATGAAAATAGCGTATCTAGAAGACCTAGGGAAAAATAATTTATTGCGATAAAATGTTAGGTGTGTGAATGATATAAAGGTTACTTCTATTCCTCATTTGTCACATTGCATTTCAAGAAGAAGAAGTTTGGAGAGCTCTGCAAGTGAATTTTGGTGAGATACAAGTCTGAAGGCCATTCGGCGAATAAACCCTAATATGGTGAAATGTATTTATCTACAAAACTTGTGAACTTGAATTTTTTGGAAATGGTTTCTCTATTAGTTGTTGATATAAGGATAGGCCTCACCTAAAATTCAAATGGCACCCATTCAAATACATTGAGACATAACCATTAGGTGCATTTTCTTCCGTTTTGTATGGTTCTTTGCACATTGAAGATATTAGGGAATATATTCATGTGAATGTTGAGGAGTTAGGAAGCTCTTAGTTGTTAAATCTATACACAAATCACATTGTGGGAGAAGATCTTTGTGTAAGGCCTAAATTTAAGACTTTGGAGGAGAAGTTCACACAAATTGTGAAGTTTCCCATGTTCGACGAAAATGAATGGGTTTGGTACATACTAAGTCGAGTGCATGTAGAGTTCATGTGGTTAAATCAGCCCCTTCAAGATCACAAGAGAAGCTATAAGCATTGTTACTAGTCTGAATTCATCTGGTGGGTTGCCCACATTGAAATATGTGAAGAACCAAATAGTCACTGAGGCAATTGGTTTGACTTTTGACAAAAAGAGCCATAACAATTAATGACATCATCGAATCAGATGTAATATTTTCTTTTATGGTTATTGGATATAAAATCTATAACTCCAATTGAGATAACTTTGTATCAGGTACCGCAATCTATGCAGCTTATCAAATGATCAAGGAAAATGTAGAGTATAACTTATGTGAGTTACTCTAGGGCTAGCTAATTAAAAATCTTGGTAAAATCAAGGATAAGAAGAACTCTTTCAAGTATGGAAATTTTTTGTTATTTCTATTCTTCTACTTCATGAATGAAGTTCTAGGAGTTAGTAAAGTGCAATGGGAAGGTGACAGACCGGTAGCTGTTCAAATCAGAGACATCTTATATAGAATTGGTGATAGCAAAGCAAGGAAAATTGATATCTGGGGTTACTTCAAAAGCTTCAAGAGTGAAATGCAAGCTAGGGAAAGGATTCCTAAATCTATTGTGGAAAAATATAAGGAAACTATTTGCTTCACGGTTGACATTGATTAGTGTTTAATGGAAGCAGTAGAACCTAGAATAGTTTGGATAATGCCTATGGGATATGAGGTTGAAGAACACATTTTGGAGTTGTATGCCCAACACCTATTGAGTAAACCTCAGGATCTGACAAAAGAAAGGTTTGGTACCTTTAAAGAGAAGAATATGCAAGTGCATGCAAAACTAAAGAAGCCTATGATAGTCTGGAAGGTGAGAAAGGAAGTTGAAGCTTTTGCAAAAAGCATCAGCATATCAGTTGAAGCAATGAGGGAAGCTAGAAAGAAAAGAGAACAAACTGAAGAAGGGGAGCCTGCTAGAATTGAGTCATCTAGTCCGGTAGCATCCTCTACTAGATCTAGATTTACAAGGAGCTTTGCACCCTCATTCGGTCTTGCAAAGAAATAAAGCCTAGTCAAAGCTCAAGTCAAGACATCTAGAAGAGAAGGAAAGAGGAAGAAGGATAAAAGCACAATAGTCTATATTGTTGTTGAAGATGATGAAGAAGCTGAATTAGATGAAGTAAGAGAAATCAAGCATAAGGGCACAAAGGCATCAAAAGTCTCTAAGGATAATCCCTCCAGTGAAGAGAAAGCAAAGAAAAAGATGAAAACTGATAGATCAAAGAACTTTTGAAGAAGTCAAATAAGACACAATTGAGGATACTCAGAATCCTCTAGATATGCAAGATACTAAAATTCCCATGGAGACTAAAGCTCCTAAAGATGTGTCAATTGAAGAAATAGAGATTCCTAAAGCCAAGCAATAATCTATGATTGAAGAAAAGAAGGTTGAGGCAAAGGAGGTTGCTATGGAAGCAAGAGACACTGCAAAGGAAGTAAAGGAGTTCTTAGAAGAACCATAGGAGGTGTTTGACCCTGAATTGGTTGAAGGTCCTATCAACTTGGCCACTCTATCTCCTATTCAGAAGCTGAAGGTAGCATCATTTTCCTAGGCCAAGGCAAGGGAGGAGATATTGAAATCTCACATTCAGGAAAGTGAGTTGCTAAGTCTTGCATCTGGTATCTTGGAGAAGATCATGCCCACACATGTCAAGGACTCATCTGATTATCCCTTTGGTCAACTGAAGAAACTTATCAACTCTGTAAGTACTCACTTTGAGTCTCTTGAAAAGTCAACTGAGGATAAGGTCTAGAAATAATTTGATGCAAACAAATTCAGTAGATTGAACTGTATGATTGCTAATGATAAATCCTTATTAGCTACTTGTGAAAATAAAATTCAAGGTGCATTATCTGAGGGTGGAAATATCTACAAGTCATGCTTATCCTTGTCTAAATTCACTAAGGTCACTAAGAAGAAAATTAAGGAATATGAGAAATAGTTAGCAAATATTTCTCAAAACTTTGATCCCCTAACCATTTATGTGAGTAAGCAAGAAGGTCAAGTCATATCCCTGCTTGACAAAATTAAAATTTTGAAGCATGAAAAAGATAGAATTGTTGAAAGGGTATGTGAGCTCAAAGGACTAATTGGTCCTAAAATGGAGACAATGTTTAGTGCATTGAAGGAAGCACATGATGCTATGGTTGTCAGTGATCCGAAAAATCTTGAGTCAGCAAAGATGCAATCCTACCTGTTATTTAGTCACATGACTATTTTGGAGATTCTCAAAAAGGCTTGGGACAATAGTTTAAGCCTGTTGAAGAAAAAATTTGCAGACATATTCCAGTCCATGTAAGTTAGAGAAGCATGTTTGTACATATACAATTTTATATGATTTTTGGTATGTGGATTCCCATCTTTTCCATTGATGTCAAAGGGGGAGAGTGGGAGAGTGAAAAATGTCATATTCATCTCAGGGGGAGTTGTGATTAAATTTTTTTTTGAAGTTTTGAGGATTGTAGTGTATTCATGTTGGTATTGATTATGACACTTAGTCATTTTTCACTAAGTGTTTCCATCAATTCCAAAGGGGACATTGTTGGCAAGAGACACTGCACAAGTCATTTGGTGTTGTCATTGATGGAAATCCTAGTCAATAATCTCAGTCGCACCTCAGTAATTGTGTATACCAGAAGACAGATTGAAGATATGTGTTAACTGTCAAAGCTAAAATAGGGCATCTAACAGAGTTGTGTACATCAAATCATATGTAATTTCCTATTATAATTTTATGTTGTAGATCTAAGGGAAGGTATTTTGATGTATCAACTATATTATCTTTGAATCATAGGGCTTCATATTGATTGGTGTGCAAGTTAGAAGATCCAGTTTATTGATTTTTAGTCTAACAGTGCAGAAAGGCTAACTAGATGAGTGTAGTGTGTTGTGGATCTTCAAGCCATAATTGTTTAAGGTGTTTCATGTTTGAGACATGTTATTTTGGGTCCTTACTATGTTTTGGTTGACATTGTTTGGTCCTCATTGATAATTTTTTATGGATTGGGCCGACAGTTTGTGCACATTTTATATTTTGTTAAAGTCGACATGTAGTTGATATAATCTCTAGTCACAGATATATATAATCGATTATTCATATTATTTTGTAATTTAATGTGATACGATGCAAGAGTTATAAGGAATATAGATCAATTATGCATAGTTTCACTTGAGAAGAACAATATTGCTTATTCGAATTAAAGAAGACAGAGTTTCAAGAATAGAATCAGACAAAATGTGAAGAATGTTGTCAATGTGCTTAACTGGAACTATAATCAGGCATTATCAGATGCTATCTAATTTAATTCATCCACTCCAATTGTTTATATATGACTATAAGATAGTGAGTCTTCTTTTGGGCAATCAGCCTTTTGTATTTGAGCAGTGAGCTCTAGGTAGTGTGCTTGAATGCATGTGCATTCCCCATTTGTAAACACTTATTTTGAGTATACTCATATTGTGGATTAACCTCCACCGTGTTTTTTCCCCTAATAGGGTTTCCACAAAAAAAATCCTTGTGTTATGGTGTTGTGGTTGATTTCCTTGTGTTCTTGCATCTTTCTTTTGGTTCAATGCTATAAGTGGTTTAAAGATCAAGTTAATAAAGTTAAATTTTGCAGAACACTGATTCACCCCCCCTCTCAGTGTTCCTTGATTCCAACAAGCTCCATGTGCATGTTCACCTACACATAAACAAGAAGGGGAAAATTTTTGGGCCTGTATAGGGGTCTGTCTCAGTTAGACCCTCATTTTGGTGTTTCCACTGTTGGAATATGCTGTCATTGATGTCAAAAGGGGATCAGAGGAGAAGTGTGTTGATCTTGTGTAGAAGCACATATAGTTGCCATTGATGTCAAAAGTGAAAATCAACCAAAGGAGTTTGTTGGCATCATGACAGAAGATGGATGAGAGAGCAGTGGATCTGATGGTGAATTGAGTGGAAAATTCATGATGGCTTTTTCAAGACCTTTCCAGAAAGGTATTGTGCAGGCCCAGAGGATGTATAACACAAAAGTATGACATAGTTATGAAAACCCTCCTATCATCCACTTCATAATCTTCCTTTTAGGCACAATCCAAAAAACTTGGGTGTTTTTTTCAAAATGGGCTTTGAAAATAATAAAAATGCTAATTTCTTTAAAGAAATCCTTTATCGTTGGTGATAGAATATGTTTTTGAAATCTTGTCGGGAACCAAAAAAGATTTCAAAACCTTACAAAATTTCCAAAATAGCATCAATCTTATCCTTTTATTCTTTCATCCAATGCTTGTCAAGGTTATGAAAACCATTTCAGACTCTAACACTCTTCTCAGAACATCACAAAAATTTGATTCAATAGAAAATTTTAGGTTTAACTTTAGGAATTCGAGCAAAATGAGGTTGCGAAAACCACCACAATGTCTGACCTAGTTTCAAAAACCATACGAAAGAGTAATAACTTTAAATTAGGTAAATTTTTCATGGGTGGATAGATTTTGAGGGAATGGCGTGAACCATGGTAACAATTGGCTCTGACTGGGAACAAGGACTACAAAGGATGAAGCAAGGGACCCAAAATCTTAGCAAGAGACTAGTGTTTTATCTAGTGGGAAACAAAGTCAACAACAATGAAAGAAAGGATCCAAAGCAATCCAAAAATGAGGGAAGCAAAAAACACCTAAACTAACAACACGCCAAAATTTCAAAGTATATATAGAGCAAGGGTATATACAGAGCAGGGGAACCCTACCTCTAAAGATGCTCAGGGTCATTCATGCAAAACCATTGATGGACTATGAGAAATATGACCCACTATGGAAAAGGAATGCACTTTTTTGTAACACTTGCAGATTAAGGAATAACATGTAGCCCCAAAGAAGATTTTCCTAGTAATAGATACTGCTGTGTGTAATTTCATCACCAAACAACCACTTCTCATCACATATTTCCATCACTTCCTAAACATGAGTTTGTGAATTTCTAGCCACACCCTCATTCGTCATCTCAAATAGTCCAACATTTTGAATTGCCTCTTCATCAACTAGGGTAAAGGATGAATGTATATGATATAGATCGATCTGTGACTAAGAGGTGTAAACTTCACTATTTCCTCTGGCCAATGTGAGTACATTGCAACCAAAAATCATCTCCACAAGTTCTCCAAAAATTTCAACAATTCCATCATTCTTCATTGATGGAGAGTTTGAGTTATCAATTTCTTCTATTTCCTGAAAGGAAGATAGGATGTCTTCACACTAAGAATCATCATCAAAGATTCCAAAATTTTGAATTGGAAAATGAGAAAAATCATTTGCATTAGAGACACTTTCCACAACTTTCTCTCTATCCATTCCTTTTCTCTCCATGATTCAATCTCTTTCTTAGTATTTTCATTATATTTATTATTAACATTGCCAACTACCAGATCATTACAAGAAGTGGGAACAAATAACTTTAGGTCACCCAATTCAAAATCACAAAGTTCAAATAAAGGATTGTCTCTAACTTTGAAAACTTCACCAAAACTGCTTGGTAAGAATAAGGCATTAAAAACTGCTTGATAGCTTCTCATGGCTTTCATTTCTAGATTTTTCTATTCACTCATAATCCACAACTATTGCTACAATTCTCTTGACCGATTCCTTGAAATCTTTAAAAGTGATCACTTTTAACTTCGGGGTTGTAGAGGGAACTTGGGCTATATAATCAGATGATTTCTTATCAATCCCACTTGCTGAGATGGAAGATACTGATGGGGCACATGATGTTGTGGGAAAAGAATAATCTTCTTCATCACTTGAACTATCAGAGTCTACTTCTTCTGCATAATTTCATTATGCATTTCAACCTCCCCTTCATCACTAGACTTGGTCGAGCAATTCTCTTGGCATAATAGGATGAGATTAGGATATTCATCTATACAAGGTGAAAACTTTGCTTCTCTTGATTATTTATGACAATTTTTTGGAGTGAATTTTTTCATTTGATGATATCCCAATTTGGCATTGACCAAAATATCCATAAAATAAATAAATCATCCTCTATTTTTATAGCTTCTTGTTTCACAATCTCAAAATCACACTCCTTTTTTTGCTTTAGGTGAAATTGGATTTCTAGATGGAGTGCAGAAATGAAAATAGTTAATAAATTTAATTAATTAGGATTTTTTGCATGAGGAATCCATTTCAAAATTTGAGTGAATCAATCAAAAAAATCTCTCATACATTTGTGCTCTTCCTTTCAAACTTTGAAAAGTAAGATAACAGAGCACCCATATTGATGACTAGTTTGAACCTTGCGAGGAACTTATCTCTCAATAAGTCCCAACTTTTGATGCACCCGTCTTCCAAATATTGAGACCAACATGTTGCTTTGTCAATGAGAGATTCAACAAACAATCACACAAACACATCCTCTTTAGAGATGCTTAAAATCCCACATGCAACAGTGAAAGCTTGAATGTGGTTTTTTAGATCTCATGCATCTTCTCCAGTAAATTTTTGGAAATGATTTTTGGACCTTGTGGGTAAGGTTGTGTATTGGGATAAAGCCAAAGGCCCAAAATGTGTTCCCCATAGTTGAGGTGCAGTGGTCACCATAGTTCAGGTCAAAATGCTTCAAATAAAATTCTTGAAATAACTTTCGATATACAAAGTCACCAACTTTCATCCAGAGGAAGTAACTTCTTTCTTTTTGAATCTTCTTCCCATCTTTAGACTTCTTCATGAATTAATTTCTAGGTGGTGCATTTTGATCTTGTGGTGGATTTCGGTTACAATCTTGGTTTGGATGAGGGCGTGGGTTCTTTTCAATTATTACCCTTGGGAATCTCTCTATCACCCTCTATAAAACAACCATTGGTTGTTGTGCTAGCTCTTCTACTTCTTCTTCAAGGATAAGATTCACTCTCATGTACTTTGCAACATTCCTCTTATGTCTCCAAGCCAAGATGTTTAGTTGAGAGATGATGTCTTCTTACTTTGCATGAACCAAATTGAGGTCTAGTTGAAGCACAAGGAGGACATTCTCATGTGGTAGGCCATATTTTTCCACAAATAAGGCAACTATTTAGACTTCTCCTTTCAATTACCCAACAGAGTCACCAAAAATTTGTTGGTTGATAGATTTGTCTTTCTAAAGATTAAATTAGTGCGACTCCATATTGTCTAAAATAAAGATGAATCAACAATAAACAATTGGAGAGCACCATTTCATTGGTGATCTTCCTTTTAATTTTGATTAATGTACAACTCCCTCATAAGATATAATTTTTATTTTTTTTAATTTAAAAAGAAACGGTTATACTTTTGACTAGAAAATAGTAAAGGTGAAATAATACTTGCTCATAGCCATGGCACAAATGCAATTGAAATCAACTTTCAAAACATCAATTGAAACTTAAAAGATAAATGTTATCAATACTGCAACTCAAAGATTGAGATATCAACAAGCAGATAGACTAGACATACCTTAATTTCACCCTTTTATAAAGAAAGATGAATGTAACACAAGAGAATATAGCATCCACAGAGAGAAGTAATATTCTAGCATCTAACAAAGCTCAGAGACTCATTTATAAATACCAACTATTACACCTAGATTCATATATGCAAAGATAAAGATCTTCTTTAGAAACAAGCAAAATTACAAAATTCATCATTCTTTCGATCAATTCTCACTCTTGGATCAAAGTAAAATAGGCATAAAATTTTTGAACCCTTCAAATTGTTGATGTTGGCAGTGTTGGGCATCACTTCCAACACCCAATTATGAAACAATAAATTTCATATAGCCTTTGGCTATTTATTTATTGTATTTAATTAAGTGAAGAGGCACTTCACTTGGTGATTTAATATTATTTGTTTGGGCCAAGTCTCCTTGATATTCGTACCATTTCATTTGAAATATATTTCATATTGGTGGTTGACCTTGGTTCATGAAGAGGTGTGACCTCTCCACTGATTTGTATATATGCTTGTTCATTTCATCCATTCCATTATCAAGTCAAGTTCAATTCATTCTATCTGCAAGTGTGAATTTCACCTACAACAGTTTGTCATTATCAAGGAGTGTTAGTTTATCATCTTGTGTTTGCATCAAGAGTGGTGCTGATTATTAGCCTTGTAATTGGCCTCATTGTAAAGAGAATTTTTGCTCATATTTCAATATATAAGGGAGATATTGTTGTTGGATTTTTATCCCCCAAGTTGGAGGGTTTCCCAAGGTATATGCTATGTCAATCTATGTGAAATTGTTATAAATTCTACTTATTTAATTTCTAATCATAAAACAAACATGGTACATCAAAGTGGGTTTAGAAATGACCTGATCAGATTAGGTAGAGAATATTGAGGAGGATGTGTACCATGTTTGGACGAAAACTTGAGCATGGTTGACTTGGGGTTGTAGTTCTTATGTTGGGTGCCTAATGAGATTATCGGGCCTGAATATTCAATTCTATGTTTGCAAATTAAGGAGCCAATTCTTGGAGTTGCCACTAGATATTTTTAATATTTGCATCGCTACCTTTCTTTAAAGAATAGATGCATTGAGTGGATTGATGCATATGACTAGTTTTCTAAGCATTTAATTGAGACGTTGGTATGTGATAATTGTGGCATCATCGGTTAATTTGAATTGATAAGATTGAAGTCGTTGTGGAAAATGAACAAAGCATATGATATTGGTGATGTGGCAGAATTCTTTCTTTAAGCGGCCAAGTTATTAATTAATAAAAGGAATTGATACCTTAAGCTATCGGGAGTAGCTTTCTCTAAAGGCCACATTAATCAAGAAGTTGTTTCCATATTTAGAAGTTGCCATTATCGAGACCACTTTAGTATACACTGGCTCTATCATTATATCAAGGATATTTGTGTTGAGCATTGAATCGATCTATGGAGGATTCAATATAATTACTGAGTGTATGCTATCATTCGGTGTTGGCTATGCATAAAAGAAGTCGTTACTATCTGAATGGAAAGTTTAGTGGCAATAATCTTAAGTCTGTCTCTTGGATGCTATATGTGCTCTGGGTGATTTGTATTACTGTGCATATTCATGACTGAATCTATCAGTTGCATCAGGAATTTTCTCATATTGTATCTGATGGGTCATGGCTATCATCATTCTTCTATCGCCATTGAATGATTGTATATTCATCCACAGCCGATATATGTATAGAATCAGTTGTGCGGAAGTCATCACTGAGATATTATATTCTTGGAGTTGCTTACTGGAGTTGCCAGCATGATTCTGAAGCTGCAGGTCATGGTCATATTTGCTTAGTGCAATCTCCTAGGACAAATGTTAGAATAAGATTTGAATGCTCTTCAGACCACATTCAAATATTAAGGAAATCACTCCATCTTCTTGTTAGATTTGCATAAAGAAGAATAAGTCAGCAAATCTTAGCGTATGTTTCAGTGGAGGAAAGGCTATGAGAAATCATACTGGAGGTGTCACCTAGCTTCTAGGAGTTATTCACTAAGGATATGAGTCCTGAATGTGGAGCCCGTTTTCATATTCCTCCTACATTTTTAGAAATCCAGAGAAGGGGAATTCACCTCTAATTACAATGATTTTTATTGGACCAGATAAAGAGAGAACGTCTATTCAGTATTGATGTGATTTCACCATATAATCTGAGATTTGGGAAGCTTTGGTTCCTTGGTTATTTGTGTTTGCAGATATTTGCCACCTATGTTTGGAGATGATCTATGGGTCACTACAAACTCCGAGATGTGGTTCCTATGATAGGTGCAAAATCAAGGATGGAAACATTGAAGGTGGTGTTAGTGTAATTATTTAATTAATTATTACACTAGCATAAGTTAACTTAGGTCATATTTCATTTAGTCCTAGGTTGCATTTTTAATAAATCATTTAATAAATAGGGTAATATTCCCTTCCATATTTGTAGGGATAAGATTCCTTCTAGAAGATGAGTTGTCCTTCTAGAACTTATCTCAACATTTAATAATCATCTAGCTAGGGTTCACATGTTGTCACATGTTGTTAGATCATGACACATGGTAGCATCTCTTGCATCTTAGGTTTTCCTTCTTTCCTATATAATCAAGCATTTTGCTCATTTGTAACATATCATTACATCATATCATATCAATATAGAATCTTTATTCAACATTCCATAGTTGCAACACTTTCCTTTGTGGTTGATTATCTTTCATGGCAAAGGTCCTTTATTGAAGATTATGAAGCTTCAAGGACTATGCATCCATAATCTCAACATGGTATCAGAACTTGTCCAGTGAAACATCAACCCTTGATCCAGGAAGTTGGAGTGCAAGATTCTTGCAACCTTGGAGTTTTATGTTGTAGGCTAGTTGGTTCTACCCAGGAGCCAAGCTGATTTGTGGTGCACATCAGGTTCTCTCTGACCTCTCCATTCTGTCCAAAAGGCCTCAAAACCCATAGATCACCTATTCATTTGCCAAAATCGGAGTAATATTGACTGGGAGACTTTGAGGTACAATCTAGGGTTTGCATTTTTTGTACTATCCATGCACATCTGCAGAAAAAAAATCTCCCCTCTCAATCCTCTTCAAAGGAAATTTTTTTTTAGAAAAATCAAAAAAAATTATGGCTTTTTTCTGGGCAATTTTTATATAGTTTCTGCAAAAATCAAACTCTGCAGAGCGACCTGCAATTAAATTACATAGTCGACATATTATTATTTTTTCTCCGCATATAGTTTGCACCTTATTTTGCAGTGGTCGACATTCAAATATTTATCGGCATATTTAATTTCTTTTTTGAGTTGCAAATTATTTGCAATATTCAAAAAATCTTGCTAATGGCATCACTCGACAGTCCATAGAGTTGTCGGTCCCATCGGTCTGCGTCATCTCGGTGTCACCTGTCAACCAACCCCCGTCGGGCTCTCCACATACTACCGGCAACATCCTCCATTCATCGAGCCCCCGTCGACGTCATATCTTCTGCCAGAGTTTTCTTCCTAGCTACCGTTCACTCTGCTCTGTTGAAGTCTGAAGCCCCCACCACACATACCCCCAGTCAGTTGGAGATCGAGGGCTCCACTCAGTGCCATCCACCTCTAGCTATGCCACTAGCTGAACCTCCCGTCTGCCGCTCCGACACCACCTGTTCCAGGCAGGGTTTTCTTTTTCTCCTCTACCCCCGCCATGGTCATATCAACAACTGGGGGCTATTTTTTTTAGCCCCAGGTGCTTGTTTTTTGTGCCCAGTTAGCCAGCTCAGTTCTGTTCTGGCAAAAATATTCTAGAAGGCATAACTTCTGCATATGATATCAAAAATTTGCAAATGATATATTGTTGGAAAGCTCTCTGAGTCTACTTTCTAGAGGTGTGCTCTATTTTTTCATTCTGCTTCTATCAAAAATTATTCTCAATTGAAGTGGAAACCCTAATTTTTGGGTTTAGAGGTGATTTCTAGCTTTTTAGTTTTTTTCAAAGGCTTCACTTCAGTTGATTGTTCATCAATTATCAACTTTCAGAATTTTTTTATCAAAAATATTTTGTCTTGGATTGTTGTTCTAATCTCATGGCTGACACAGGATTCAAGATTCTTACTCCTCATAACTATCACACATGGAAGGTCAATATGCAGAAACTTCTTTGGTCCAAGGGACTCTGGTCCACTTTGAATGAGAATCAACCTCATCTCACCAGAGAATATGAAAAATTCTAGCATCAAATTAAGTGTGAAGAGGCTATCAGGCTCATTGCTCTCCATGTCTCTAACTCTTTATTCTTCCATATTGAGGGGTGCAAGACTCCCAGGGAGGTTTGGGACAAGCTCAAGGATCTCTTTGGTTCTGTTAGTGATGTACGAGATTTGCAATTGGAGGATAAACTTGCTTCACTCATTGTTGATCAATTTCCTTCCATCGAAGACTACCTGGTAAGATTCAAGTCCTTAAGGACTCAGCTTTCTAGGTGTGGCAAAGATAAATTTGACAAAGAGTGTATATTCATGATTCTATCTAAGCTAAGAGGTTCCTTCTACTTTGCTACCTCTTTCTATTCCACCATGGATGGTCTTGGTGATAGCTTTGTTATGCCATCATTTGAGACATTTTGTGAATGGCTGACTCAAGAACAGTCCAAGCTCAATTAGGCTGATACATCGACAAAATCCCATGCATTGGTGGCAAGACCATCAAAAGGAAAGGGCAAGCACAAAGGAAAATCAAAGGCAAGAGCTTCTTTTGAATCACCATCTTAGCCTAAGGAAGAAAATCCAAAGAGGGAGAGGCCCAAGTTCAACTTCTGTAATGGGCTTGGTCACATTGAGGATACATGTTTCAAGAGAGAGATACATGAGCTATGATAGATACTTAGATATCACAACATCTCTCTCCCTCCTACTATAGTCAAATCTCCTCACTCCCCCTGTCATGAAGAGTCATCATCAAGTATTGATGGCATTACCACTGTTGAAAATCTTGGTAAGGGGAATTCTTTGATAACTACTTTGGTTGATAATAGAGAAGGATGGGTTCTTGACTCTGGTGCTTCCCATCATGTCACTTCTTCTCAACAACATATTTTCTGGGATACTCTAAGGCCTACCAACTTTGACAGAATGTTTACAGCAAATGTAGATATTGTCTATGTTGTTGGTATCTGTGATGTTGCTCTTGATGGGAAGAGGTTGGAAGATGTTGTCTACATTCCTCATATTTCTCATAATCTGTTGTCTATCTATCAACTTTCTTAGGAGGGATTCAACACTGAGTTCACTTCAGAACTTGCCATCATTAGGGATAGTTTGATGTCCTTGTTGCCTATGGACAATCAGATCATCATTCCAAGGTATAAAAGTTCACCAAATTCTGGGATTGCAATCATCCTGCTCTTGACTCTCCAGACTCAAGGGTGGGAAGCACATCATCACCCCCTCCTCACCAGGGTTGTGGAGACTGGCTTGACTTGGCTCTTTGCATGGCACCATCTTCTTCCTTCGACACCTATCAGTTGAGATTTGCTTCAGCAGGGATTGATACATTCCCTTCTTCAGACTTGTGGTACATGGATGGGTTCTCTTCGGGTCTATCTAACTTGGCTGCTCAATTTCACATTGGTCTTGAAGACATTCTAGAGGGGACTACTCTCCTTTATGGGGGGATATCTAGTCCACATACTTTTGATCTCTTTGTATATATGTGATGGTTGTATTCCTTGGGGGATAATGTTGAGTCCTCCAAACATCACTCTTCCATCTTTTTTGTTTTTATATCTCCTTTTTGGGGAGGGGTTTTGTTCCCACTAGGTTTTCCCCTTTTCTTTGGTTGTGGGAGATTTTCTTCATCTTCATGTACATGGGTACCTAACATGGCCTCATAGTCGAGACCCATCATTGGTCATCTTCTTTGCATAATCATTGCATTTTCCTCCCTAAGTTGAACTTATAGGGGAGTGTTAGTGTAATTAATTAATTAATTATTACATTAGCATAAGTTAACTTAGGTCATATTTCATTTAGTCCTAGGTTTCATTTTTAATAAATCATTTAATAAATAGGGTAATATTCCCTTCCATACTTGTAGGGATAAGATTCCTTCTAGAAGATGAGTTGTCCTTCTAGAACTTATCTCAACATTTAATAATCATCTAGATAGGGTTCACATGTTGTTAGATCATGACACATGGCAATATCTCTTGCATCTTAGGTTTTCCTTCTTGCCTATATAATCAGGCATTTTTCTAATTTGTAACATATCATTACATCATATCATATCAATATAGAATATTTATTCAACATTCCATAGTTGCAACACTTTCATTTGTGATTGATTATCTTTCATGGAAAAGGTCCTTTATTGAAGATTTCGGACCTTCAGGGACTGTGCATCCATAATCACAACAGGTGACAAAGATGAGACATAACCACAGATCCAGCTCTATGGTGTACCATCAATTAAGAGATAAGTATTTCATGTTTTGATTAATGTTCATGAATCTTTTATGTGTTTTTTAATCCATGCTATAACATTGGGATAGTGAATCTTGTATGCTTCTAACTTTGGTATTTCTCCTTGGGATGGTTTTATAAACTATTAGTAATCTCTCTAAAATGCTTCTAGGATGGATCAAGGAGCAAGAAGGTGATGAGAGATTGCTTAGTGAAGAAAAGCTTGAGGCATCCTATGAGGAATTCATGCCGACTAGAGACATGATCAAGCATGGAGTCTTAGCTTGCAGCCTTGGGACTGATTTGGTGGCTGGAGACATCTCTCGAAGATGAATAGCCTATTCAAGTTGTCATTGTGATCAGTTACTTTGAAGAGGGAGCTGAAATCTAAGGATTTAAGGCTCGAGTTGAGAGCATGACCAGGAAAAGGATTGAGGTCCTAAGATCTATCAATGATGGGATTTCACTTCCAGAGGATTTCTTTGCAATCTCTGAGGTAGGGATCAAGAGGGAGTTATGCGACTTACTAAGAAGTTAAAGTGTCAACTATGTGGGTTGCAGTATTGCAAGGATAGTTGCTAAAATCCTTAGAGGACCTCTTCAGCTGCTGAGAATAAAATTGCACAATATAGTCAATCTAGATTTGATATTGATATCTTCAAAAAACCTATTCAGATTATAGTGATCTGGGATGAGGTTGAAGAGGATTGTCCTGAATTCTCTACAGAGGGCACTGGAAAACCTTTTCTCTAAGGAAATTGTTGTAGGCAATCTTGGGTGAGGAGTTCAATAGGTTGATGCAAGTTCTTGGAGCTTTAGGGGAAAGTACACCTTAGGCATCTTGAAGAGATTTTGGATGATGGATTGCAAATCCATGTCTACACCGATGGAAACCAATTTACAAAAGTTAGAAGAGTCTACAACTAGTTCAGATCTGGTGGATCCTTCTATGTATAGGCAGTTGATTGGATCTTTGGTGTATCTAGTTAATACTAGACCAAATATTTGCTATGCAGTGAGTGCACTTAGTCAGTTCATGTGTGAACCAAGGAAAACATATCTAGTTGCAGCAAAGCATATCCTGAGATACTTGCGAGGCACAGTTGGATATGACTTGAGATGCTCTTCTAGTGTGGACCTAAAGCTACAAGGATATTTTGATTCTGATTAGGCAGGGTGTGTAGCTAATTAGAAGAGCACCTCTGGATGTTGCTTCAATTTGGGTTCTACGATTATCTCCTGGTGTAGCAAGAAGCAGTCTTTAGTGACACTAAGCACTGTAGAGGCTGAGTATATTGTAGCTAGTGTGGCAGCTCGAGAAGTAGTGTGGCTTCAGAAGCTCCTTCCAAGATTGGTTGGACAATCATTGGAGCTGACTGTCATTCACTATGATAATCAAAAGTGTGTGAATGTTTCTATCAATCCAATGTTTCATGACAGAACCAAACATGTTGAGATCAAATACCACTATATCAGAGATATGGTATTGAGGAAAGTTATCCAGTTGAAGCACATTAGCACTGATGAGCAGATGGCCAATATTCTCACCAAGCCTCTCTCTAGAGTAAAGTTTGTGTACTTTCGAGACAAGCTTGGAATTGTGGAGAATGAAGCCCTAGCTGAGAGGGAGACTCAACATCAGTGATCTTTTGTGATTTGATTTAATGCATTTTTCTCTGTGAGAGAAATTTGAGGTGAAATCCCTTGTTTAATGCATCTTTCTTTGTGAGACAAATGAGGTGTAAGCCCTTGTTAATGCATCTTTCTCTGTGAGAGAAATTTGAGGTGAAAGCCCTTGTTTCCACACTCTAAGAGTATCCATGGTGGATGTCATGTTGAGTGACTCCATGACAACATCACGTTGAGAGACTCTGTGATGATTTCCTTGTACTTATGTTTATCCACCCTCTGGGAGTAGCCATGGTGGATGTCATGATGAGATGATGACATCATGTTGAGTGATTCTGTGATGGGCACTTGTGCACATATACTTTTCCATACATGGGAGTAGCCATGATGGTTGATATCACGTTGAGTGATTTTGTGATGAGCTCTTTCCACATATGGGTGTAGCCATTGTGGGTGTCATGTCAAGAGACTCCATGACAATGGATTGTTGGAATTCTTCTTCCCTATCTAAGAGGAAGTGTTGATGTTGGTAGCGTTGGGCATCACTTCCAGCACCCGATTATGAAACAATAAATTTCATATAGCCTTCGGCTATTTATTTATTGTATTTAATTAATTGAAGAGGTACTTCACTTAGTGATTTAATATTATTTGTTTGGGCCGACCCTCCTTGATATTCACACCATTTCATTTGAAATATATTTCATATTGGTGGCCGACCTTGGTTCATGAAGAGGTGCAACCTCTCCACCAATTTGTATATATGATTTTTCATTTCATCCATTCCATTATCAAGTCAAGCTCGATTCATTCCATCTGCAAGTGCAAATTTCACCTACAACAATTCATCATTATCAAGGAGTGTGAGTTTATCATCTTTTGTTTGCATCACAAGTGGTGTTAATTATTGGCCTTGTAATTGGCCTCATTGTAAAGAGAATTGTTGCTCATATTTCAATATATAAGAGAGATATTGTTGTTGGGTTTTTCTCCCTCAAGTTGGAGGGTTTTCCCAGGGTATATGTTGTGTCAATCTATGTGAAATTGTTATAAATTCTGCTTATTTAATTTTTTATCATAAAACTAACACAAATGTCCTCAGATAGCATATTTAGAATTTAGAAACATAATTGTCACCGATTTCTTTAAAACCAATTATTTTAAAGAATCGTAACCATCGATCTGCCAAAATGGGCTTCATAAATTATCACACATTTCCTTCTTACTCAAGCCTTATGAGCATTTATGACTATTTTAGGAACATCATAATTACATCACACATATCAATTTTATTTTGATGGGTTGATGCATTATTGTTCCTTGTATGCAAGCCTCATGGCTTCTTGTACATGTCGAAAACCTACAACCTCCAAGTTCTGCATTTAATTACATATCCCTTGGTGATTGTACTCATGTGAACTGGTTTAATTAAAGGATTTTTATTAAAGTTTGAAGCTTAGCCAACTCTTAATCCAACAATCTTATCAAATAATCCACTGTGTTCATTTAATTCGAGGCATTTGAAAGCATCCTTGCTATTGAGAAAATATTCCCATAGCTTATCTTGCAGATATGACAATCACCTCCTTTATTCTATAAATTTGAAGGAATTTCCTTCATTCTTCATATCTCTATTTCACTTGCAAAAATATCGAGCACTTCCAGTGACGCAACTTCTAGAGGTGATTTCTTGAGAACTGAGGGTGTAGAATGTAGTTCGATGGAAAGGTTGGTGGTAGACTAGATCAAGGAAGTATTCCTCATAAGGAGTGATGTGGAGGAAAGATTCATAAAAAAATCTATCATTAGGGAGAGTTTCCTTTCACAAGTCCACATTCACAATTCTGCGCTCTTGGAATGCTTCATGTATAACATTATATGAACATCCAGTAAGCTAGGATGGCGTGCTAGAGCTACGGAGAGGTTGGTAAGGATAGCTTACCTAGCTAGTGTTAAAGTTAGCCTTGGGATGCCTCAGTGAGTACCCACAAGAAGGCCTAGTGGGGAATGATATATGTATTTCTACCACTCTTCGTAATGAACAAGCCAAACAAGTCATTTCTCTCCTACGTGTTGGACTGGAGAGAAATGTGATGGAGACCTTCACCCACTATGTTGAATTCAATAAAAATATGTTCTCTCCTACACAAATAGAGACTTCAAAGAGTTGTAGAGGGAATCTACATCTTGATGTTTACTCTTTGAGCTTAAAAAAATGTATTGAAAATATATTTTCTTGATATAATATATGTATATGTCTTCGTTTCTATGCTTTAATTGTTCTACATAATGTGGTGAATTTGGAATTCTCAATTTGTGCTTCATGTTTTACTTTCATTCTGATGCATCATTTTCATCTTTGTGATGTATGGTTCACTTTCAATACTTTTGTCTTTCGCTAAATAGAAACTGTGAACACAACATGATAGTTTCAAATGCAATGTAAATGAACCAATATTTGGTGTTGGTGAGGTTTTAGAAATCTCATTGGAGTCCAACATAGTTCTGAAAACCCTCCTGTCATCTACTTCACAATCTTCCTTTTAGGCACTATTCGAAACACTTGGGTGTTTTTTGAAAAAAGGGGCTTTGACAATAATAAAAATGTTGAAACTTTTAAAGAAATCATCTACTGTCGGTGATAAAATAGGTTTTCAAACCCTGTGGAGAACTGAAAAAGGTTTCAAAACCTTACAAAATTTCCCAAAGAGCATCAATCTTACTTACCTTTTTCTTCTTTCATCGGGAAAAATGAGGTTGCAACAACTACCACGATGTCTGACCTAGTTTCAAAAACCATAGGAAAGAGTAATAACTTTAACTTAGGAATTTTTTTTATGGTGGGCATGTTTTTGAGAGAATTATTGGCATATGGATTCCAGTGTTGTCATTGATGGCAACTGAAGTCATGTCCATTTTCAAAATACCTGTATCTAGTTATACCGGTAGGTAAAGTGAGATACTATGTGTTACTGGTAGAATATCTGAAGAACAGGGTATACAATCAGTTAGTCAATCTATTTACTTCACCGGATCATCGTTTCATGTTTTGGACCCCTGGGATTGCTTGTGGAGCACATATATTATCTTATTTCTGAATTTTGTGGTGTTGCATTAGTTGCAATACGAGCTTGGAGGTCTGGTAGGATGTTTTGTGTTTATTTGTTCATTGCAGCCGACTCGGTGAATGTTATCTATTGTGGATCCCTGAAAAGTAAAATTTGAATGTTTGGAATGCTTGTGAGTATTATTTTGAGTCACATCATTATATTGGCTGACAATGTTAGATCCACATTGAAAACTAAATTGTAAAATTGGGCCGACAGTTAATAATATTTCCAAGTTTTATTAAGGCTGACCTATAGTGATTCTATTTCTAGTTGTGGATATATATAAGAGGTTCGATATATCATTTTTGATATATGAAAGAAGTGTGGTGGTGTGTTATGATCATCAAGAAGAGCAATTAGGTGATTATGCACAATTTCACTTGTGCATTAATATTTTTTCAATGAGAGTTGTGCAGAGCAGAGCAGAATTGTTGAATCGGTCTGAAGGATAGCATATTGTCATTAGAGCTTAATTGGAACTATAATCAAGCATTGTGGATGCTATTTCATTAGTTCACTCTTTTGGATTTACTCCAAATCATTGTAGGGCAGTGAGCCCATCCATTTTGAGCAATGAGCTCTAGGTAGTGAACTTGAATGCAAGTGCATTCCCATTTTGTACTTCTTATTTTGGGTATACTCATATTATATTATGGATTGGCCATCCACCGTGGCTTTTCCCCTAACAGGATTTCCACATAAAAAAAATTGGTGTTATGGTGTTGAGATTATTTTAATTCTATTGATGCATGTTTCTTTTATTGAATGGTTAAGTAAGTTAAATCACAAAATAATAAAGTTGAATTTTTGCTCAACACTACTTCACCCCGCTCCCCTTCTCAATGTTGCTTGTTTCCAACAATTGGTATCAAAGCTAGTTCCTTGGAAGAAATCTTACATCTTGGGCATATCTTGGAAGGTGTTTTTCAATGGATACAAGCAATCTTCAACAACAACTTATGGTGGCCCTAGATGATCTTGACTAGATAAAATCTGAGAACTAGGAACTGTAAGAAAATCTTGAAAATGTAGAAAAGTTCATTCAGTTACTGAAAGACAAGATCAATTAATCAATGAAGAAAAGAAAGGAATTATGTGGTCAACTTAAACAAAAGAACAAATCATGGAAGATGAACAACTCAATCTAACTCTAAGGGAGAAAACAAAAGAAAGTGAAAAGTTTTCCAAAGAGAATGTTGCCTTGAAGCGAGAGATGGAATCCATTATTGATGAGAATGACCAAGGAGGTTGATGATAGGAAGAAGAATGAAGGAAAGCTTGCACAATCTTTGAAAGAAAAGTCTGAACAATACATCCAACTAGATAATGAATTGGAGCAGTCCAAGAACAATGAAGAAATGCTTGAAAAGCAGCTTGATGACCTCAGAGATGAACTTGCTACAACAAATGAGTATAAGGAGAAATTCAAAGCAAGCTCAACCAAACTTGATGAACTGATCAAAGGACAAAGGATTGATGGTGATAGATGAAGTCTTGGATAAGAAGAAGGAGAAAGTTCTTAATTTGGACAAAGGAATCCTGGACAAGGAAGTCAGATGAAGGGAACCAGAATAAATCTGGTAAGGCAACCAAATGCTTAAAGATATAATGGCTATTGTTATGTCTGCAACAAATTTGGTCATATGGCTTCTCAGTGTGGAAGTAGGGTGAACACAAGTAGACCATCATTCTCAGGTCAGTGTTTTAATTGCCATAAGTCAAGTGAATGCAGAGTTGTGATGAATAACTTTCATAGAGATATAAGATGCTATGCATGCAATAGGTTTGGACACAATGCTAACCAATGCAGATCAAGAAAAATTCAGTGGAACAGTTGGTCTAGACAGAGAAATGTTGTGTGCTACAACTGCAATAAATTTGGCCATATTGCTAGATTCTATTGGAACAGAAGAGGTTCGGTAAAATAGAACATGCAACAAGATGTTAAAGGAAAGGAAAAGTTACTACTGATGTGATCAAAAAGCAGATGCAAAAGAAATGGTTGAAGAAGAATCCCTCTATAGAAGGAAATGGACCTGCACCAGAACCAACTTCTAGTAATTCCTCGGGGAATTAATTTCAGGTATCTGGCATAGGGGGAGCTATCAAGAAAAACTCTTAAACCCCCTCTTTCAAGTGAATGATATTGGAATCTGGATATGTCCAGTAGGAGAGTTGATACTTTTCAGATGTTGTTCGACCAATTAAAGGAATTAGTGAAGCATATTGGAGATCCACATAAGAATCATCCATCTCAGTGCTTGAAAGGAAGAAAACCGAATGAGTTAGGGCAAGAGCATTTCTTGCAAAATAAAGGAGTTAGGTATGTGGACAATGAAATGAATAGATTTGACCCTCATTTGTCATATTTCATTTGGAGAAAAGTGGTTGGAGAGCTCTAAAGTTATCATTGCAAATTTGTGGAAAGACACAAGCATAAAGGAGAATCAACAATCAAATTTCATTTTCGTCCTCGAAAGGTATTTATTGAAAACTTGTAAATTTGTGTGATTGCAATCATGTCTACTCCTCTAATAGTCGAAGTTAAGGATAGGCCACGTCCAAAGTTCAAATGGCATCCGTATAAGTCCATAGATATAGAACCCTTAGGTGCATTTTCATCGGTGTCGTACGGAGTCCTGCATATTGAGGATATTAGGGCTTATGTGCACGCAAACATTGAAGATTTGGGAACCTCACATTTGTTGGATTTGTACACTTATCATATAACTCAACAAGATCTTACCATGAAACTAGAATTTAAAACCCTAGAAAATAAGAAATTTGCGCAATTTGCGAAATTCCCCATATTCGAAGAAGATGAATGGGTTCACTATTTACTAAGACGTTTCCATGATGAATTCATGTGGTTGGATGTGCCATTCAAAATCACCAAAGAAGCTACATGTGTAGTTACAGGACTAAATTCCTCTAGTAGACTTCCAGTTTTGAAGTTTGTGAAGAATGATAAGGTTATTGAAGCAACAGGCTCGAAATGGGATAGAAGGGCAATGATGATAGACGATATTGCCACAGTAGATATAAAATTTCCATCAACAATTATCGGCTATAAGATTTATCACTCAAGCTAGGAAAATTGAGTATCCAACACAACTATCTATGTAGCATATGAAATGGTTAAAGAAAATGTAGACTATGATTTATGTGAACCGCTCAAAAGCCAGTTAATGGAGAATTTGGGAAAAATCAACAAGGATAAGAAGAACACATTAAAGTATGGTAACTTGTTGATATGTTTCTTTTTCTACTTCGTGGGTGAAGTACCGGGAGCTGGTAAAGTTCAATGGCGTATTGATATGTCGGTAGTTGTTCAGATATGGAATATGTTATGTGGATTGGCTGATCGATAGACCCGCAATACAATCATGTGGGGATACTTCAAAAGTTTTTAGAATTTAATGCATGCCAAAGAAAGAATTCTTGCAACAATTTTGGAGCAATACAAAGACACTATTTTCTTCATGGTAGACATTGACTAGTGCCATATGGAAGTTGTTTATCCTAAAATAGTTTGGATCATGCCTATGGATTATGAAGTAGATGAGAACATTTTGAGGATGTATGCAAAACACCTACTAAATTCACCACTAGATTAGGGTGAAAAAAGGTTTGGTACTTATGAAGAGAAAAGCTTACAAGTTCACTCAGAATTGAAAAAACCCATAACAGTCAAAAAGGTGAGAAAAGAGACATAAGCTCTTGCAGAGAGTTTTGGCATCCTTGTGCATATACTAAGAGAGGTGAGGAGACAAAGAGAAGAAGCTGAAGCAGCTAAGGAGAAAGAAAAGGAAGAATCAGTTGGTCTGAGAACATCTCCTACTCATACTAGAAGCTCCTTTGCAACTCAATCAAATCAAGCTAAGGCATCTGGAAAAAGATAGAAGAATAAAAGCACTAGATCCTACAAAGCTGTGTCTACAGATGAAGAGACAAAAACTAATTCAGAAGAAGTAGTAAGGGAGATAAAGGCTATTGGTACAAGGGCTGTCAAATTGAATAAGAGAAAATCTTCTACCAAAGGAGAAGAAGCAAAGAAAAAGGCCAAAGTTGACAAACCTAGTATGTATGTTGAAAAAGTTGAGTATGCAGCAATGAAAGATGGAAATTTCAAGCCACTCTATGATTGGTATGAGTCCTTTGATGAAACCAGTAAGAAAATTCTTGAAGAAGTAACAATAAAGCATATGATTGTTTTTAGTAAAGCTCTTGTTGAAATCATGTCTAGTTTTCCTACAAGTCTATATAATGCTTTAGAGTCTAGGAGGTCACACGCCTTATCAGAAAAAGAAAATCTAAGGAAGAGAGTCCTAGCAGATTTGTGCTTGGAAATGACAATTGAAGAAATGGATTTATTCCTTGAAAAGGCCAAAAGAGAATTCAAGAGAAAAACAAGAATAGATAAGCTCATGATTGGTGAAACTAACATTGTTGTCAGTGAAACTAAGGAAATTCTAGAAGAACTTTTGTCAAAGGATAAGATTAACATTGAGGAATTCAATGCTAAAAATGTTCAAGGAAATGAGGAAGTGAATGTGGAGGTAAATGAATTAGGAGAAGAGAATGTGAATGAGGAAAAAATGAATGTGTCTGATCCTCCAAAGTTTGAGGATATTCTGACTTCTCCTAATGTGAAAGATACAAAGACACCTATTGTAACTAAGGTCCCTGTTGAGGTGTTAGCTGAGGAAAAAGAGGTGCATACTAAAGTAGCTAAAATACCTAAAGTCAATCCTGAAGCAGAATCCAAGGTTGAAAAGAAGATATAAACAACCATATTGTCTCCCTTGGTTTGGATGCATCATCTTATAATAAGTAGAAAAAATTACAAATGGAATGGGTAGAATTATTGGCAAGAGAAGAGATCTACTTGAGATAGAAATCGAGGGAGCTTTGGTTGAAAGAGGGTGATAAAAACTCAAAGTTTTTTCACATCTCAATGCAAGTAAGAAAAGCAAAGAACTCAATTTTCTCTATTTAGAATAGTTCATTTGGGGTTGTCTTGAGTAATAAAGTTGATATACAAAAAGAAGGTATCAATTCTTACCCAAAATTACTTTAAGTCCCATCTTCTTTTCCAACAAATATAACAAAAAGAAAGAAAATATCTATTGGAAACCATCCCAAATTTGATCACTCAAGAGTAAAATGAGCATCTTATGACTCCTTTCACATTACAAGAAGTGAAAACTGTAGTTTTCTCTATGCTTGTGGATAAGGCTCCAAGTCTGGATGGGTTTATAACTTTGTTTTTTAGAAATATTGGGAATTTATCAATTTTGATCTTCTTCGAGCTATGGATGAATCACATAAATTGGGAGCTATTTTAAAAAAAATCAATTTAACACATCTGGCTATAATTCCAAAGATCAAAGAGCCTAGAAAACTTTTGTTGATTTCAGACCCATATCTCTTTGTAATATTGTTTATAAGATATTCACAAAAGTAATTTATCTGAGGCTTCACTCTCTCATTCCAAAAATCATCTCTAAAGAGCAAGGTGGCTTTGTTCCAGGAAGGGAAACAATAGATGGGGTTTTATTGCTCATGCGATTTTACATTTCATAAATAATACTGATATGTCATCACTAGCTATCAAATTGGATATGATGAAAGTATATATGACCAAGTAGACTAGACTTTTTTGATGAAAGTTTTAGAGAAATTTGGGTTCATCCATAAGTGGTGTAAAAGGATATTATCTTTTTTGTCTTCAAAAAAAAATTTAGTGATTATAAATGGATTTCCAGTTGGTTTTTTAGCTCTTCTCAAGGGGTTTGACAAGGGGACCCATTGTCTCCTTTTCTATTTATAATATTGTAGAAGCATTGAGCAGATTCATTCATAAAGTACATTTACAAGGGTTATGGCAGGGAGTAAAAATTCCATCTACAAATGTAAAGGTAACCCATGCTCTCTCTTTGTTGATGACACAATTTTATTTGGGAAAGCTTCTCTCATTGAAGCCAAACAAATCAAGCAAGTCCTAGATAAGTACACAACTACATCAGGTTATAAAATCAATGCAAACAAGTCAAAGATATATGTTTTTGACACAAAAGTAGAAATTAAAAGGAAAATTATAAAATAGATAGGTTTCCAACTTGCTGAGTTGTCTTGTTCATATATAGGAATTCCTTTCTTTGCAGGCACTAATAAACCTGCATACTAGGAAAAAGTCATTCATAACATTCAATCCAAAATCAAAGAGCAATGAACAACAAATTGGAGAAAACCATGGATGACAATAATAGAGGTAATGGTAGTGGTCGGACTACTGATTTATGGACACAAGAGGAGAAGAAGTATATGGTTGAATGCCTCAAGAAAATGGTGGAGGAACTACAGGATTTCAAAGGAAATCATGATGGAAAGCAGGAAAACATGGAGGAGAAGTTGAGGAATATTAAAAGCTCTCTCCACAAAGTGTTGATTATGAACCTCAAAATCGTAAAATCCACTGCATAGACCATGAATACCATGGTGGAAAACCTAGAAAAATCCCATCAAGTAAGAACTGCTATGTTTCTAGACTTGGATAATGAGGATGGGTAGCCGGATAGTGGGGGTCTAAGCAATAGGACCAGAGAAAAATTGCAAAGGAAGGTAGACCAAGCGCTTGTCAACATCTAGGAGATTAAGAAGTATGCACTCAACATGAACAGTCTAGAGCAGGAAGTGGCAGAGATCCTTCGGAACATGGCTTAGAGGCTTGGTGTCTTGTGGATTTTTGTCGGTTTTTTGTCTGTTCTACCCTAGTGTTTCTATGTGTTCTTCTTTGTGGGTAGCGTTTTGTTTTTTGTTTGTGCTATGTCAATGTTTTGTCTCATGCTTTGATACTGTTATGGGTTTTGGGATCCCTCTAAAACCTGTTTGTTCCTTAATCAAAAACATTCAATCCAAAAACTTTGGATGGAAAGGTAGATGGATTTCTCTCTTAAGGAGAATCCTAATCATAAAATTTATTTTATCAGCCATCCCAAACTACTATATGGCAATTCTAAAGGTGCCAAATTCCATTATTTCAAAGATTGAAAATTTGATAAGGAATTTCTTATGGAAGGGTAATATGGTAACAAAAAGAAAATTCCTTTAATCTCATTGTATAAGATGTACATGGATAAACTCAAAGGGGGAGCATGGATCCATAGCTTATCTACCAAAAATATGTCACTAGGAGCTAAATAAGTGTGGCATATGTATTCCAATCCACACTCCAAATGATGTAAGATTAAGAAAACCAAATACCTAGATAGTCTCTCACCATCAAGGATCTTTACTATATCAAATCCACCAACAAGCTCAACTATGTGGAATTTCCTTGTGGCATATAGAGAGGTAATTGTTCCATTTATCACTTGGGAAGTACATAATGGAAATTAGGCACATTTTTGGTTGGATTTCTAGAATGACCATCCACCTTTAAATTCAATAAAATAGATCCAAACAGCTTGTAATTATCTTTCCATTCATTGGGGCACAAAAGTAAAAATTATTTCCATAATGTTGATGCTCTTACTAGTAGAATAATATGGAAAGACATATCTGTAAGAGAGGGGGACCAACCATGTCAAGGCTCTAGGTCATGGAGAGTCGAGAGCGGAGGACTTCCCTAACTTACCTCACTCTAAAGGGATGGGGATTGAGAATGAAGAGCACTATATGTAGTACTTATGTCACTCTATAGACCCAAAATTTTGGTTGAGGCTAGACGAGGTGATTTTTGGAGTCAATATTGCATCTCAGACAACTCTCTATCTGAGGATGGAAGCACGGTTCTGGGGCAATAGTGCAATGTTCTAGTGTCTCCCAGGTGCATTGACGTCCGTACAACCAGAAAATCCAAAGTATAGTAGAAACTATTGAAAACCTACTGACAACCTAACTAGTTGATTTTGACGGGAAAAATAGAATGATGAAATACAAGAATTAGATGTGGAGATGATAAAGAAAATAAATAAGTGTTAGGGTGGTGAATATGATCTCACAAAAGCATTGATTCACTAGCTAGCTCCACACACACGGTCTCCTGCACACAAGAAAGAGGGGAAAATTGTTGGGGTTGTATAGGGGCCTGCCTCAGTTAGACCCTCATTTTGGTGTTTCCACCTCCATGGACAACCAAAAAGCAATGAAGTAGAATATGTGATAAAGAAAGTAGAAAGAAAGATTGTAGAACACTACAAAACAATATTATGCTACTCTATCAAATCACAAAGAAGAGGAGTGAAGCGTTACTACCTCCAGCCAAAGGCTCACTAGCCAATGAAATGAGAATGCAAGCTATGGACTTGGAAAAGTCACCACAACCACAACAGTGATGAAGGGAGGTCTTGCAAGACTCCAACCCCACAAATTCTATTGCTGCCTCACACTTGCAATGTGGAGTTGATGGAGTATCAATACTACTATAATGCTCACAATGGAGTGCTAGAATGCTTCTTGAGAGTGTGAAGAAGTTGAATGAATTGCTAAGAGGATGTGAAAAGAGATCAAGTGAATGTGTAGAAGATGTGAAAAGGAGATGGAATGAATGAATGAAGAATGTTTTTGAAGATGGGATGAGAAGAACCTGTCATTTTCAGGTCGGTTGGTCAAAGAAGGATGTTAAAATTTGACCCCAATCAAGTGTGCAACACCTCTACCAACTTCAGATGTGAGAATCCATCAGGGATGGTAGCATGTCACATAGATGTTTGCACGTTGTGCGTTCATCTCTAACAAATATTCTCTCACCAACACACAGGAAAAATGCCAAGTGGATGAAAGGCAGGTGGGTGATGTGGAATTTCACCTTTGGATTTGATTTTCTAAGGTGAGGGTATGTGAAAGGGGAATTTGCTTAAGGGATGCAAATTTACTCCTATACATTTTTCCCCCATTTTAGTGAGCATGAATATCGATGAGTTTTCAGTAAAGTAGATCGAAGAGTTAGAAATGTGTACATAAACTATCGAGGAAGTAGATCGCGATCTGCTGAACTTGAAAGCGTAGGGCACACAAAGGACTCCATAGGTACTCTCTCTTGAGGATTTTTAAACAAAAGGATTCCATAGCTCCACAAAACTATGAAGTTGCACAAAGTACACCGAAGGCCCTCAGGCCAATGATGGACAAATCTCATAGGATGTAAGCGTCTTACAGGCTTGTAGACCTACAAGAAGGAAACCCCCAAGTTCTCTCTCATGAAGGAAACCTAGTGAAAGATGTAAGTGCCTCATAGGCCAGTAGACCTGCAAGAAGGCAACCCCCAAGTACTCTCTCATGAAGGAATCCCAATAAAAGGGGACTCCATAGAGTTGGATTGGAATGCGACTTCATAGGTGCACTTGCAAAGAAACATGTCAATTCACAGATAAAGCATACAAGAGAACAAAAAAGCAACCACATAGGAAAACAAGTAGATGATCACGCAGACAACCAACAAATTGAAAGAATTTCAAATGGGTCCCTCGGGAACCGTTCAAAAGGAGAGGGATCCACTCAAGGGACGCATTGTTTGAAAGTGCAAAAGATATTTTTTTCTCAAATCCATTCATCATCAAGGAATCCTTTTGAAAGATGTTCACTTCATCTAGGAATTCGAAGGGAAGATAATGCCCCCTAGTGAGGGGAAGGTCGAGGCTTCTCTCACAGGAAAAATTTTCTCCCTCCTCAGAGGAAATTTCTCAAGTTCTTTCTTTGCGAACCCATGATGAAGGAAACACGTTCCATTAGGGGTCCAAGTTGAGAATGCAAGTTTTGAAAAAATGTTTGCAAAGATTTTTTAGAAAAGATTCATTAGAAACAAATGTGTTTTCTGAAAATCAAAACATCATGAAAGTGGAATTGTCACACATACAAGGGAAAACTCAAGAAAAGAAGAGAAAAAGAGAAGTAGCACAAACAAGATACATAGGGGTGATCTAATATTTCAGGGTCAGAGCTTCTCATAAATATATATAATTATAATAATAGTATATAAATGAACTACCATCAACCCCCTACTATATCAGACCATGTGAAAAATGCATGAGAAGACAAAGTAAAAATAAAAAATTGGGTCAACATGGAAGGGAAGCCTAAATGCCCCCAACACTTTGCATCATCCCCAATTTGTTGAATATCAGAATGCATAACAAAGGAAGAATGATGGAACAAATAGACATTTTTTTACGATACAAAATCACTCTTGTATCCAAGCACCTACAAGGGTGACAAGGGTCATCCAAGAACACATAACGCAAGGATAGAGGAACACATCACAACAAACACATACCTAATCTAAAAATAAAGAAGAGGCCTCCTCCTAACACTCATCGACCAAGAGGTCACCCGCTTCCCAATCTAGGTCATTATAAGGGGAAGGCAGATGAGCCTGTAGTGGTGGAATATTAAGGGGAGGAGCTTCTGACCCTCCTGCAACAAGGGCTAAGGAAGAAGTCCCCACAAGGTCTTCTTCGCTCAGCTCTTTTGGATCTATGCTCAACAATTTAGCAAAGATCACCAACAAGGTCGGTACCTCGTCTAGAGAGTTGAACATGCACTTCACAAGAGTGCCATGTGGTACCTCAATGGACGGGGAGGACGGTGCCTAAGATTCATTGCTTGCCTCATCGAGTGACTTGAGAGCACTGACAAACTCAAGAGAAGCCAAAATTCCTTCGTCACTAGGAAAAAACAAGCTAGTGTAGGACCACCCTTTGAAGAAGGTGTGCTCCTCTTACGCCCTTCATTGCTAGAAGGGCCAACCTTTGCTTTCTGCTTTTTCAGAGGATGTGAACTCCCCATAGACAAAGCAAGAGGTGTGGAAGAGAAGGAGATAACTATGGCAAACACCACCAAGGTATTCAACATCTCCACAGGTTTAGGGAATGGTAGTATGTCTAGAAGGGGCATCAAAAGGGGTGGCTCAATTGAAGGAGCAAAAAATACCTGCACCTTTTTAGGGTCAAGCATACTCACACTTGCAGGGGGAGCCAAAAATAGAACTAATTTTTTTTGGACAAAAGAAGAGGGGAGGAGAGAGGAGGATGCATCAGGAGGCCCTAAAATAGAGATGATTGACTCCTCTTTCTTCCTCTGCAAAGCAACCTGCTCAACCACCAAATCCTTTCATCGGCGCTTGCGCTCATGTGCAAGGCGATTTCTGTGACCCTTTCAATTGGAGGCCAGGAGTTAAGCAGGGATAAAAGGATCCTACTCAACCATAGGAGTTTCCATCACAATTATCTCTGGTGGATGGATAAAATCCTAAATGGGAGTAAGAGGAAGAGGTTGAGAAACAATGGGTAGAGTCATCCCTAGCACCTCGACAGTGAGCCTCTTCCCATTCACTACTTTAGGTGCAGGAGTGGTGGGAGGCTGTGGAGTTCAAGATATAGAGGATTCCCTATGGGGACCCTTCCTTCTACCATAAACGTAGGGCCAAGGTCCAGGAGACACAGTAGGAAGGTCCAATATCCTAATCTTAGATTTGTACCAAGTAGGCACCATCAGACTTCTCATGTAGAATCTAGGAATAGACATCCAAAATTCTTCTTCCGAAAGAGGAGCAGAAGAGGTACTATGAGAATGAGTTGACCTCTCCTTTCCCTTTCGAGAAGAGGAGGCAGCTTGCTGCTGCACTACCAAAGGGGTCAATTTTGGGTGTCCTTTACCCCCGGTCTTATACTTCATGTAGTTTCAATGAAGCAGGTCCATTCTCAAGGGAAGCAGACTGATCGGGGTGGGCCAAAAATGATCCAATGAGTAGCCCCCATAGGACACCAATGACTGGTATCCAGTGTCATGCATGACATGCACAACACCTTCATGGGATAATTTTAGACATTTAAATGAATAACGGAAGCGATTTTGTTCATGGAAGCTAGTCAAGGTATGCCTAAATTCACCTTGAACAAATACGATTCTGAGATAACGTCAAAGGTTGTGTCCACAACCCTAGGTCCAACTAGGATGGATAGAGTTATTGAGCCATATGGATTGAGAGAGAGGCCATCATGCATGTGAATGGCAGATTTTGTTTCTTCATACTCCACCCTTTGTAATGAATTCAACCATAATGTCTCCTCTATGATATCATTCACTCGGCTCACGGGGTCGACTAAGACACTTGTCACAATGTTCCCTTTGAGGTGAGTAGAAATGTAAAGGGGAGAGGGATTTTTATTCAAGAGCATGTCCTATGAGGTGAATGTCATGTCTTTCAAACCAATCATAGTCTATGGGGAGGGAGTAACCATGATCATGTTAATGTACTATAAGCGTTGAGTGGTAGAATCAGAGGGATCAATAATTAAGTTAGTAGAATGAGATGAAAACAAGTCCATGTATAGCTACAACTCACTATTTTCTTTTGCCACTGATTTATTCATATATTTTTTACTCCCATCGAGATAAATAGTATCGTCCTCGATGTGGTCTTGTATCTCATGACGCAAGCACATACAATGTTCTATATCATGTTCATTGAATCGATGGTACTGACAAAAGGAATTTGCATCATACCAATCAGGGTAGGGTTCCTTGAGAGGTCTAGGGTTCCCCAAGGTTATGATCTTATCCTTCAACAACTTTTAAAAGATGGAAGAATAAGATTCTTCTAACTTTGTGAACTTTCTGTTGCGTTTTAGTTCATTATCATTCGTTGTAGCTACTACATTCACAACAACCTTGCCTTTCCCTGAGATCGACACAATAGATTTTCCTTTTAAATGGGAGTGTGAGGAGGATCCCCTGAACTAAACTACCATTTTTTGATATTCTCATAATGTAGCACACATATGCGCGAAGGAAGGGTATTTCATAAGAGAAAACTTTTCTTGCCATGGTCTCTGTAGGTTTCCTATGAACACCTTCTGCACGTCAGAATTAGGCAACGGGTACAAGATTTATGAAAAGAGCACTTGATATCATGCTATGAAATCAGTTATCTTCTCATTATCCCCCTGCTTGCATCAAACAAGATCTAAAAAGGTCATCCTCAGTCTGATGTTGGCTTGGAGTTGTCAGATAAATTGAATTATAAGTTGATCAAATGAGAAAATAGAATTGTCAGGTAAGGAATGGTACCACTCAAGTGTTGTATCCTTAAGAGATCAAGGAAATAATTTTTCATCAATGCGTCACAATGGAAGAAGTTTGTAAACATGAAATTAAAGGAAAACACATGCGTTTGTGGGTTCCCTTTGCTGCCATAATTCTCAAATTTGGGAATCTCCATTCCTTGTGGGAAGGGATTACTTAGGATTGTTACCAACAATGGACTATGTCGAAAGAAGGGTTGAAAGATAGGTTGGGCAAAGGCCTAGGAGAGTCTCACCAGTTGGTTCTACATACGGCCCATGTTCTGAAGCAGGGCATTCAAATCAGGGTCAATAGATGACAAAGGACCATTGGAACCTCCAAAACCACCACCACCAGAACCACCTCTAGAACCACCACTGTGACCTCCACTAGAGCCACCACCACCGATAGGGCCTCCACCGAAGCCACCTCCACTATTGAAGCCACCACCATGGCCTCCACCAAAGCCACCTCCACCAGTTCAACCTCCGCTACCGAAGCCACCACCATCCATTCCACCAGAGCCTCCACTACTGGGGGCAGTAGGAGGGTTGAAATTGAACCCAAGGGGCATTTTACTTGCCTTGATAGTGGGGGGATTTTGAGAAGCAAAAGAGACACTAATCGAGGGGTCCATTTTGACCATGTATATAGATGTGGTAGGCATGGAAATGCCTATTTTTCTTACATAGATATCAAGCACTTCCCCCCAGGTAGTACCCGATATAGTTTTATATGAAGGGACATAAGCTTTGGTTAGATTGGAAAGGCCACGTAAGAACTCTATGCCTATTCGATCCTTTCCTAACAAATGTCTCACTTTACTAGTAAGCCTAGTGGCTCTTGCCATGTTTGGTGCTTTATCCAAATTATTCATAAGGTTTTCCAATCTAATATCTAATTCCAAAAGGTTTTCCACAAGGACATGTGTAGCCTCATCCTTGTCCATGGATGAAGTTGTAGGGGATGCTAGAGGGGTAGGAATGTGAGTGGTATCATATATGAAACACATCTCATTAGTGAATCCTGTAGGAAAACTAGTGGTAAACTCATTAGCTAAACCAATGGAGAAACTAGAGGCAAAACTAGAAGTGAACTTCATCTTCTCCATCGGTAAGTGTAACATTCTTCTTCTAACAATGTATCTAGAAGTTGTGGACTCATTTTTTATGCTAATAAACCTTCACAACACTCAGGATTATGACAACCACTAGGCATGGGGAAAAAGTCTCAACACAAGCAAATGGAAAGACGTTGTTCACATGAGATTCACCAAAAATGTAAGAGAGAGGGACCAACTACGTCAAGGCTCTAGGTCATAGAGAGCCAAGAGCGGAGGGCTGCCCTCACTTACCTAACTCTAAAGGGATGGGGATTGAGAATGAAGGGAACTATGTAGTACTTTTGTCACTTTGTATCAACTCAAATTTCTGGTTGAGGCTAGACGAGCTAGTTTTTAGAGTCAATATTGTGCCTCAAACAACTCATTGTCCAAGAACAACAGTATGGTTCTGAGATGACAACGCAACGCACTGGCATCTCTCGAGTGCACTATCATCTGTATGGCTAGAAAACACAAAGTATAGTAGAAACTACTGAAAACTTGTTGACAACCTAGCTAGTTGATTTTGGCAAGAAAAATAGAATAATAAATACAAGTAGGTGTGGAGATGATAAAGCAAGTAAATAAATGCTAGGGTGATGAATATGATCTCATAGAAGCATTGATTCACCAAATAGCTCCATGCACACATTCTCCTACACACAAGAAAGAGGGGAAAATTTTTGGGGCTGTATAGGGGCCTACCTCAGTCAGACCACTATTTTGGTGTTTCTACCTCCACAAACAACTAGAAAGCAACGGAGTAGAATATGCGATACAAAAAGTAGAAGTAAATATTGTAGTGTACTACAAAACAATACTATGCTACTCTATCAAATCACAAAGGAGAGGAGTGAAGCGTTACCACCTCCACCCAAAGGATCACTAGCCAATGAAGGGAGAATGCAAGGTATGGACTTGGAAAAGTCACCATAGCCGTAGCGGTGATGAAGGGAGGTCTTGCAAGACTCCAAGCCCGCAACTTTTATGGCTGCCTCACAATTGCAATGTGGAGTTGATGGAGTGTCAATGTTGTCGCAATGCTCACAATGGAGTGCTAGAATGTTGCTTGAGAGTGTGAAGAAGTTGAATGAATTGCTAAGAGGATGTAAAAAGAGATCAAGTGAATGTGTAGAAGATGTGAAAAGGAGATGGAATGAATAAATGAAGAATGTTTTTGAAGATGGGATGAGAAGAATTTATCGTTTTTAGGTCAGTTGATCAAAGAGGGATGTTACAATTCAACCCCAATCAGGTGTGTAATTCCTATGCCAACTTTAGGCAAAACAATCCGTCAGGGACAGCAGCATGCCACGCAGACATCCACGCCCTGTGCATTCATCCTTGACAAAAATTCTCTCACTGACACACATGAAAAATTCTAAGTGGATGGAAGGTAGGTGGGTGATGTGGAATCTTGCCTTCAGATTTGATTTTCTAAGGTGAGGGTATGTGAAAGGGGAATTTGTTTAAGGGGTACAAATTCACTCCTATACAATATCTTCAATTCCTATTCTGAATGATTAAAAAATTAGGCTAGGTTCAAATCTAAAAGATAGAATTGATTATAAATTTGATGCTCCTCATAAGCTAATTTGGGAACCATCAAAGTTTGGAAACTATACAATTTTTCAAGGCTACAAGTAAATCATCAACATAGGAGTACAAGTGGAAACTTAGAGAACTTTATCCTTTTGTTGGAATGCTATGGTGCTTCCAAAAGTAGGTTGTTTTGCTTGGCTGTCTTTAAAGAAAAAGATATTAACTAGTGATAGGCTTGCACATTTGTACATCCATTTGTTCAATCTCTAAGTCATATGCTACTGCAAGTGACAAAAGAAATCTGATACAAGTCAGCTTAGCTACAAGAGAGAAAATATTTCTCCATAATCAATTCCCTCTACCTGGGAATAACCTTTTGCAACCAGCCTCGCTTTATATTTTTTGATACTGCCATCCAAACCTATTTTCTTCTTAAACACCCATTTGCAGCCCATAGCTTTTCTGCCTTTAGGAAATGGCACCAAACTCCAGGTATCATTCTTTTCTAATGATGCCATTTCTTCATTCATAGCTTCCAACCAAGAGTTTGCATCAGACATTTTAAATGCCTCTTTCATAGTCCTAGGTTCATCAATGCTAGAAATTAAAGCATAGGCACAAGTAGACTCAATCAAAGAAAACCCATAAATATCAAGTTGCTTTCTTTCACGAGTTGACCTCCTCACAGGCTGAGGCTGAGGTGGTTCTTCATCTTCTTCAAAAAATTTAGAACTCCTTGAGCTCTCCTTAGTATCAGGTACATTTTGATTTTTCAATTCCTCTTTATCTGGTGTTGGAGGAATTGTTGCTACATCATTTTCATTTTATGATTTCTTCTCTGACTGCATATCGACTTCATCTCATGAAAGATAATTCTTCTGCTGTACAAAACCTTCTTAGTCTCAGGATTCCAAAGCTTGTATCCTTTTATTCCAGCACTATAGCTAATAAAAATACACTTTACAGCTTTGTTTTCAACATAGATCTTTTTTCAAATGGCGCATATGCATATGCCTCACAACCAAAGACACGAATATGTCTCAGAGAGGGCTTCTTTCCAGACCATGCTTCCAAAGGTGTCTTCTCAACAAGAGCAGAGTTAGGAGAGCGATTTACCAAGTAACATGTTGTAGAGACTACTTTAGCCTAGAACTTCTCCTCCAAGCTAGCACTGCTCATCATACTTCGTGCTCTTTCCATTACTGTCCTATTGAACCTTTCAGCAACTTTGTTTTGCTGTGGAGTGTAAGGTGTAGTCTTATGTCTTTTAATACCATGATCTTTACAGTACCTTTCAAATTCATCTAAACAAAATTCACTGCCATTATCAGTCCTTAAACATTTTATTTTCCTACCAGTCTAATTTTTAACAAGGTTTTTAAATTCCTTAAACCGACCGAACACTTCTAATTTGCTTTTTAGAAAATATATAAATGCTCTTCTTGAATAATTATCAATAAATGACACATAGTATCTTGATTTAGACAAAGAAGGAACATTCACTGGACCAAAAATATCAGAATGAATATAATCAAGCAAACCAAAAGATTTGTGAGGACTGGAATAAAATGAAAAATAGTGTTGCTTTCCATATATGCAATGTTCACAAAATTCAAACTCAAGGTTACAATCTTCAAGCCCTTCTACCAAGTTTTTATTTTTCAAGGTTTTTAAACATTTCTCACCAATGTGGCCTAGCCTATGATGCCAGAGCATAGTCTTCACTATTGGAAGTTTAACCTCCATGGAGTTTACACCATCAGGAACGTTTTCCTTCTTTTCTCCATGAGTAGCTTTTAGTGACTTTGCAGAGACACTATTGCATAGAATAGCATGTGCATCCAGCTTGTACAAGGTACCAATTCGAGCACCCCTAGCTAGCACCATAGAGCCTCTAGTCATCTTCCAGCCATTTCCAGAGAATGTGACCTACACTCCAATATCATTCAGCTTACTTATAGAAAGTAAATTATGAGCCAGACTTGGTATGTGCATTACATCATTGATTCCCTTCACTCTTCCATCATGGAATTGAATTATGACTCTTCCACGACCAACAATTTTTAAAGATGAATCACTTGCCGAGTACACATTTCCACCATTGTATTCTTCATACTTCGTGAACTAGTCTCTATGAGATTTCATGTGGAAAGATGCTCCAAAATCAATCAGCCAGACATCATCTGATGCCCGTGTAGCCAAAGCTGCCATGAAGGCATCTGCATCACTCTAAGAAGAATCATTTCCAAAAGAGTTCTTCTTCTTCTTTTTCTCCTCCTTGCAATCCTTTCGAACATGACCAGGTTGCCCACAATTCCAGTATTTCACCTTGGACTTTTTTCCAAGAGATTTTGATCTCCCTTCTGATTTCGATCTAGATTTCTTGTCCTTCTTCTTGCCTTTCGCCTTCGATCTACCTCTGACAGCCAGAGCCTCCTTTTCCATCTCAAAAGATTTTCTTCTCATTTCTTATGATAACAGAGAAGCAACAACATCTTCCATCTTGAATGTGGATGTTGTACTCCCGATAGCCATCACTAAATGATCCCAAGAATCAGGCAAAGAACATAATAGCAGCATGTAGCGATCTTCATTTTCAATCTTCACACTAATAGATGCTAACTAAGCAATCAACATGTTGAACATGTTCAAATGATCAACAATGGATCCTCCCTCCTACATTCTCAAAGAGTACAGCTTCTTCCTCAAGAACAATTTGTTTATCAAGGACTTGCCCTGATAAATAGATGCCAGTCTTTTCCACAAGGAAGATGCAGTCTTTTCTTCATGAACATTCAGAAGAACAAAGTTTTCTAAACAGAGCCTTATCGGTCCTTTTGATTTTCTATCTGCCAGGTCCCAATCTTCTTGCTTCATGGCCTGAGGTTTTGTTTCAGACACAGCAGTCCAAACATCTCAGTCCACTAACAAATCTTCCATTTTGAGTTTCCACAACTCAAAATTGCTACCATTGAATTTTTTTATATCCATTTTTCTGTGCTCGCCATCTTGATCTATAACTAGATTATCAGACCTCTACCAAACTCCCACTGGCAAAAGGATTGACACAAAAAACCCAGCCCACTCATAAGGACAACACAACTGGCCTGGCCCTGATACCACTTGTAAGGAAAGCAGAGGTGCGAAAACACTTTCCTAACATCAAAACCATAGGGAAGAATGCAGACAGTACTTTTAATTTTCTAATTACAATCCAATTAAGACACACGTGAAAGATTTACAAAAACAAAACAAATACACAAAGACAAATGAACACTAGATTTACATGGGAAAATGGGCTATAAGGAAAAAACCCACCACACCAAGCTGAATCTCTTTGTATTTCAGTAACAAACAAATTACATACAATTTAGAGATACAACTCTCTGGTATTAGTTTATAGTAGCTTCACTCACTGTTCATCCAGTTACAGAAAATGCTCTCAAGAATCCGATACTCATCTCATCATTTCATTCTCAGAACTGACCTATTTTTATCTTATCACATTCTGATTTTTACCTTTTGTTCATCCTTATCCGCCATTACCCAGCATAGACAATTTCCTTTTGACCAGTTGATTTTTCTTTGCATATAGTTCAGCTCCAACATCGCAACAGTTGCAAAAATCTAAATGCCATCGATTTGAAATTTGTTCCTCTGATCGGTCCATGAGGCTTCACATCAAATGGTCAATTGGTCAAAAGGAAATCAAGTTGTGTTGGCATATCGGTGAGACACTGACTGTGTCTCCCGGATGCCAACACAGTGAGCATTTGATATTGCCAAGAGTCCCAACAGTTAGAAGGATGATATATCGAACACCATGAGTCATACTGAAACCATAGACATCCATTGCGTTCCTATCGGCAAGAGATTTCTCATCAGCAAGACTCATACCAATGCTCACAAGTTACATCGATCTCAAAGATGCCATCGGCAAGAGTATCAAAGATCGCCAAGACCTCATACCGAAGTCTTCAAGTCATGCCATCATGAGTTTTCCATTTGGCGAGACAAATGTCTTTCTCCAAGACCTCTCACTGAGTCTTCATGTAGCATCCACCAGTCAGAGAGACTCATCGCTTTTACTAGGACATCATACCGAGCTCCCCAATCACCAGTCGGCAAGACATTTGTATTTCGCCGAGACTTCACATCGAGCACCCATGTCTTATCGAGTCAGCAAGACATTTGACCTTCGCCAAGACCTTCCACCGAGCACTCATGTCTTACTCAGGACTATCGGCGAGACTCTTCATTGGTCGCCAAGACCACATACCAAGTGTTTAAGTCAAACTGAAACCATCCCTATCGGCGAGACCAAACACCTGTCGCCAAGACTTCATATCAAAGTCTTTTGTCACCGTAAAGGCACCAAGTGAATACTCCCGTTGGCGAGACCTTTCTTCATCGCTGAGACATCTCCCCACGACCCTTGTGTTTCCCCAACACCCGATAAGAGCATTATGTCAGCCAGAGATCTCCATTCGACAAGAGGTCACAGCGAATGCTTCTTGTCACAGTGATAGTTCATTCGGCAAGACACCAACTTTGTCTCAGCGACCTAGAACATTTCAAAGGATTCAGAACAGTTACTTGCCTAGACATAATTAATGTCACAACGACTTTTCCCTCCAGGAGTTACATGTCAGTAAGAATTGAGGCACATATTCCAACAAGCTCCCACTTGACAAAGATCTTACTAACACCTCCATAGCATAATAAAACTATTGAAATTCATGGGCCAAGAGGCCCATTGAACTGGAACACCACCTGAACTTGTATGTGCTCACATGCTTTGTCAATGCATCTACAAAATTTTCCAAAGTATCCACTTTCTCCAAAGAGACCTTCCCATCCTCCACCATATCTCGTACAAAGTGATACTGTACATCTATATGTTTCATCTTGACATGGAAAGTAGGATTCTTTGCCAAACATATAGCACTTTGATTGTCATAGAAAATAGTAATTTTTCCTGCATCAAAACCAATGTTAGAACACAAACGTTTTAACCAGATTGCTTCTTTACAAGCATGTGTAGCTGCCATGTATTCTGCCTCCATAGTGGACAAAGTGACTACAGCTTGCCGCTTGCTCATCCAACTCACTGCACCACCATTCATCATGAAAACATATCCACTGGTGGATCTTCTGCTGTCAATGTCCCCTACCCAATCAGAATCCACATAACCTCGAATACTAAGAGTCCTCTGTGATTCAACCAAGTTACCATGGTAACACAAAGCATAGTCTGAAGTGCCCTTCATATATCTAAACACTCTCTTCACAACATCCCAATGTGTCCTTCTAGGATTAGCCATAAACTGACTAAGAAATCCAACTGCTTGGGCAATGTCTGGCCTTGTACAGACCATTGGATACATGATACTGCCAAGCACACTAGCATAAGGTACATTGGTCATGTCCTCCATCTTAGTAGGAGATTTTGGACAATCCTTAATAGATAGCTTCATTCCCTACATAACTAGAACAACTAGCTGCTTACAATCAGTCATACAAAATCTCTCTAGAACAATCATGATATACTTACTCTGATTGAGCCAAACCTTTCTATTCTTCATGTCCCTGGTTATTTCCATTCCCAGAATATACCTTGCTGCACCGAGATCTTTCATTTCAAACTTTGCAGACAACTGAGACTTAAGATCAGAAATCATTAGCTTACTATTGCCTATGAACAACATATCATCAACATAGAGTGCAATAATAAGGACTTGATCACTTTCAACTTTGTAATACACATAGTGATCAGATTTTGATCTTACAAATCTCAATGACAAAACAAACATGTCAAACTTTTGGTACCACATTCTAGGCGACTGTTTTAACCCATACAAAGATTTTTTTAACTTGCAAAATAGTCTTTCTTTACCTTTTTCCACAAAGTGCTCCGGCTAGGACATATAAATTTCTTCTTCAAGATCACCATGAAGAAATGTTGTCTTCACATCCATCTGTTCAATCTCTAAGTCATATGTTGTTGCAAGTGACAAAAGAAATCTGATAGAAGTCAGCTTAGCTATAGGAGAAAATATTTCTCCATAATTAATTCCCTCTACCTGGGAATAACCTTTTGTAACCAGCCTCGCTTTATATTTTTTGATACTGCCATCCAAACCTATTTTCTTCTTAAACACCCATTTGCAGCTCACAGCTTTTCTACCTTTAGGCAATGGCACCAAACTTCGGGTATCATTCTTTTATAATGATGCCATTTCTTCATTCATGGCTTCCAACCAAGAGTTTGCATCAGACATTTTAAATGCCTCTTTCACAGTCCTAGGTTCATCAATGCTAGAAATTAAAGCATAGGCACAAGTAGACTCAATCAAAGAAAACCCATAACTATCAGGTTGCTTTCTTTAATGAGTTGACCTCCTCATAGGTTGAGGCTGAGGTGGTTCTTCATCTTCTTCATAACTTTCAGAACTACTTGAGCTCTCCTCAGTATTAGGTACATTTTGATTTTTCAATTCCTCTTTATCTGGTGTCGAAGGAATTGCTAGTACATCCATTTTACTTTCTGATTTCTTCTCTGACTGCAGATCCAATGTAGAAGACTTCAGCTCATGAAAGATAACACTTCTATTGTACAAAACCTTCTCAGTCTCAGGATTCCAAAGCTTGTATCCTTTTATTCCAGCACTATAGCTAATAAAAATACACTTTACAGCTTTGTTTTCCAACTTAGATCTTTTTTCAAATGGAACATATGCATATGCCTCACAGCCAAAGACACGAATATGTCTCAGAGAGGGCTTCTTTCCAGACCATGCTTCCAAAGATGTCTTCTCAACAAGAGCAGAGTTAGGAGAGCAATTTACCAAGTAACATGTTGTAGAGACTACTTCAGCCTAGAACTTCTCCTCCAAGCTAGCACTGCTCATCATACTTCATGCTCTTTCCATTACTGTCCTATTGAACCTTTCAGCAACTTTGTTTTGCTGTGGAGTGTAAGGTGTAGTCTTATGTCTTTTAATACCATGATCTTTACAGTACCTTTCAAATTCATCTGAACAAAATTCACTGCCATTATCAGTCCTTAAACATTTTATTTTCCTACCAGTCTGATTTTTAACAAGGTTTTTAAATTCCTTAAACCGACCGAACACTTCTAATTTGCTTTTCAAAAAATATATAAATGCTCTTCTTGAATAATCATCAATAAACAACACATAGTATCTTGATTTAGACAAAGAAGGAACATTCACTGGACCAAAAACATCAGAATGAATATAATCAAGCAAACCAAAAGATTTGTGAGGACTGGAATAAAATGAAACACGATCTTGCTTTCCATATATGCAATGTTCACAAAATTCAAACTCAAGGTTACAATCTTCAAGCCCTTCTACCAGGTTTTTCAACCTTTCTCACCAATGTGGCCTAGCCTATGATGCCATAGCATAGTCTTCTCTACTGGAAGTTTAACCTCCATGGAGTTTACACCATTAGGAATGTTTTCCTTCTTTTCTCCATGAGTAGCTTTTAGTGACTTTGTAGAGACACTATTGCATTGAATAGCATGTGCATCTAGCTTGAACAAGGTACCAATTTTAGCACCCCTAGCCAGCACCATAGAACCTCTAGTCATCTTGCAGCCATTTCTAGAGAACGTGACCTACACTCCAATATCATTCAGCTTACTTACACAAAGTAAATTACGACCAGACCTGGTATGTGCATTACATCATTGATTCCCTTCACTCTTCCATCAAGGAATTGAATTCTGACTCTTCCACGACCAACAATTTCCAAAGATGAATCACTTGCCAAGTACACCTTTCCACCATTGTATTCTTCATACTTCGTGAACCAGTCTCTATGAGATTTCATGTGGAAAGATGCTCCAGAATCAATCAGTCAGACATCATATGATGCTCGTATAGCCAAAGTTGTAGCCAAAGCTGCAATGAAGGTGTCTGCATCACTCTGAGAAGAATCATTTCTAGAAGAGTTATTCTTCTTCTTTTTCTCCTCCTTGCAATCCTTTTGGACATGACTAGGTTTCCCACAATTCCAGCATTTCACCTTGGACTTTTTGCCAGGAGATTTTGATCTCCCTTCTGATTTTGATCTAGATTTCTTGTCCTTCTTCTTACCTTTCTCCTTCGATCTACCTCTGATAGCCAGAGCCTCATTTTCCATCTCAGAATATTTTCTTCTCATTTCTTATGATAACAGAGAAGCAACAACATCTTCCATCTTGAATGTGGATGTTGTACTCCCGATAGCCATCACTAGATGATCCCAAGAATCGGGCAAAGAACATAACGACAACATGCAGAGATCTTCATCTTAAATATTCACACTAACAGATGCTAACTGAGCAATCATCATGTTGAATGTGTTCAAATGATCAGCAACGAATCCTCCCTCTTGCATTCTCAAAGAGTACAGCTTCTTCCTCAAGAAAAATTTGTTTACCAAGGACTTGCCCTGATAAATAGATGCCAGTCTTTTCCACAAGTAAGATGCAGTCTTTTCTTCATGAACGTTCAGAAGAACAGAGTCTGCTAAACAGAGCCTTATCAGCCCTTTTGATTTTCTATCTACCAGGTCCTAATCTTCTTGCTTCATGGCCTGAGGTTTTGTTTCAGACACAGCAGTCCAAACATCTCGGTCCACTAACAGATCTTCCATTTTGAGTTTCCACAACTCAAAATTGCTACCATTGAACTTTTCTATATCCATCTTTCTGGATGTGCTCGCCATCTTAATTTGTAACTAAATTATCAGACCTCTACCAAACTCCCACTAGAAAAGGATTGACACAAAAAACCCAACCCACTCACAAGGACAACACAACTGGCCAGGCTCTGATACCACTTGTAAGGAAAGCAGAGGTGCGGAAACACTTTCCTAATATCAAAACCACATGGAAGAATGCAGACAGTACTTTTAATTTTCTAATTACAATCCAATTAAGACACACATGAAAGATTTACAGAAACAGAATAGATACACAAAGAAAAATGAACACCAGATTTATGTGGGAAAACCCTATCGGGAAAAAACCCACCACACCAAGCTGAATCTCTTTGTATTTCAGTAACAAACAAATTACATACAATTCAGAGATACAACTCTCTAGTATTAATTTACAGTAGCTTCACTCACTGTTCATCCAATTACAGAAAATGCTCTCAAGAATCCGATACTCATCTCATCATTTCATTCTCAGAATTGATCTGCTTTTATCTTATCACATTCTAATTTTTACCTTCTGTTCATCCTTATCCGCCATTACCCAGTATAGACAATTTCCTTTCGACCAGTTGATTTTTCTCTGTATACAGTTCAGCTCCAGCATTGCAACAATTCCAAAAATCTAACTGCCATCGATTTGAAATTCGCTTCCTCTAATTGGTCCACGAGGCTCCACATCGAATGCTCAATTGGTCAAAAGGAGATCAAGCTATGTTGGAAAATTGGTGAGACACTGACCATGTCTCCCCGATGCCAACACAGTCAACATTCGATATCGCCAAGAGTCCCAATAGTCGGCAGGACGATATATCAAACACCATGAGTCATACTAAAACCATTGACATCCATTGTGTTCCTATCGGCAAGAGATTTCTCATCGAAAAGACTCATACCGATGCTCACAAGTTACATTGATCTCAAAGATTCCATCGACAAGACTATCGCAAATCGCCAAGACCTCATACCAAAGTCTTCAAGTCATGTCGTCGTGAGTTTTCCATTCGACAAGACAAACGTCTTTCGCCAAGACCTCTCACCGAGTCTTCATGTAGCATCCACCAGTCAGCGAGACTCATCGCTTTCACCAGGACTTCATACCGAGGTCCTAAGTCATACCAAGCACCCCAATCACCAGTCGGTAAGACATTTGTCTTTCGCCGAGACTTCACATCGAGCACCTATGTCTTACCGAGTCGGTAAGACATTTGACCTTTGCCAAGACCTTCCACCAAGTGCTCATGTCTTACAAAAGGACTATCGGTGAGACTCTTCATTGGTTTCCAAGACCACATACCAAGTGTTTAAGTAATACCGAAACCATCCCTATCGGCGAGACCAAACACCCGTCGCCAAGACTTCATATCGAAGTCTTTTGTCACCACGAAGGCACCAAGTGAATACTTCCATCGGCGAGACCTTTCTTCATCGCTGAGACATCTCCCCGCGACCCTTGGGTTTCCTCGATGCTCGATAAGAGCATTCTATCAGCCAGAGATCTCCATTTGACAAGAGATCACAGCGAATGCTTCTTGTCATAGTGATAGTTCATTCAACAAGACACCAACCCTATCTCAGCGACCTGGAACATTTCAAAGGATTCAGAATAGTTAGTCGCCCAGACATAATTAATGTCACAGCGACTTTTCCCTCCAGGAGTTACATGTCAGTAATAATTGAGGCACATATTCCAACAAATTAGGGTAAAATGCATTATTGTTGTTTCATTTTTGGAATCCTAGCCGCCATGGTTATTTTGGTGTCTACAATTTCTTTTAGTTTTTCAGCCGGTATGCTATGGATATGTAATTTTAGCTCACTGTATGAGCTAGGATGAGAATGGTTAGGCATTTGGAATGACTTTGAGCTTAAGTGACTATGGATCTTGGACAAGGAAATGAGAGTGAAAGATGGTTAAGACTGGCATCTACCAACTAGATGGTTATGAAACCATTTGACAACTTTTTGAGGTATTCTTTCAATTGGTTTTTTCACCGTAAATAGGTAAGGCATTTTTGTTACTTACAGGATTTGAAACAATTGATTAAGCAAGTTACTAAGAATGTTTTCAATGAGTAAAATTTGTTTGAAAATGCTATTGTTAAGGTTTTTGTTAAAGGGCTTAATCTTTTGTTGATTATGTTTAAACCCGTTAGGGTTTTTGGATGACAATACTTGACTGAAACTGAATAGTCTCATTGTGGTGATATTTGTAATTTTTATTAAAGGGTTTGTTTGAAGAAGGATTATAAATGGTTTTCTATTTAAACCCTAACCCGACTTGGTTTACAGTTACACAAATTGCTTTCAGAGATTATTATTCGCAGTGTCTCTAAAAGATGATTTTTAGGCATTTTTATGGGTTACCTGGAAGAAGAATATGATGTTTGAGACATATTGTACATAAGTTGTATTGCATTGAAAATATTTTATAGTGTTTCTCAAATTATTATATTTAAGGAAGATGTTGTCATTCTCATACAACATTCTTCAATGTGCTTATTGAAAATATTTATGGTCTTCTATTGAAATTCGAGGACTGCAATTTGCACTTCTATGGTTCTGATTGAATACTGTAACTGTTTTGCATTGTAAATGAGTTGGTGCTCTTGTATTTTATGAAGTTGGTGCTTCTAAATTTTTTGTGGAGTTGGTGCTCCTGAACTTTGTGGAGTTGGTGCTCCTGAACTTTAAAGAGTTTGTGCTCTAAGTGAATAAAGAGAAATATTTTTTGAGTGGTTTTTATTCCCCAAGAGGGTTTTCCACTCAGGACATATAATGTGTTATGTGATGGTTTTATGTGTGTGATTTTTATTATCTGTCTTATTTTAATGTGTCATCAAATGCATTGAATGGTTGTTAATCATCAATCTTTCATATCTTCCAAGGTTTATGTCAAGTTTCATGCATAAAAGGTTTTGATTTAATGTGAGCTCTGATACATATGAAAGTGTTAAGTTCCACCTCTGTTAATGTTTTATGTTTAATTCATGGTTCATGTAAATACAATGTTGTTCATGCACAAGTCAATTTTGTTCTTTGAACTATCATTCAGTGTTTTGATTTAAAAGTCAAGTTTTCTTCACAAATTGTCCTCTTGGTTCAAAAGCAAACATAAATTCTTGGTTTGGAAAAAGTTTGTGACTTTTATAAATCACTAATTCACCCCCCCACCTCTTAGTGATTTTAGTCTTCCAACAATTGGTATCAGAGCATAGGGTCCTTTCAAAGGTCTAATCCACCTAGGATAGAGCTCTACTGTTTGATGGTACAGACAATGTGTTCTGGAAAATCAGATTGGAAACATATCTAGTTTCAATTGATCTTGATGTATGGAGCATAGTTGTAGATGGGTATATTCTTCCACCCACAATACCCTCAAATTTTTCTAAAAAGAAGTATGAAACTAATGCTAGAACTAAATATGCTCTTTTGTGTAGTTTAACCAAAGATGTATTTGTTAAAGTCATGCATTGCAAATCAGCTAACGAAATTTGAGAAAAACTTGAAAATAATTATCAAGGAAATGACAAAGTCAAACAGTCAAAAATCCTTACTCTCAAAACTTAGTTTGAGGAAATGAGAATGAAGGATGATGAAAAAGTAGTTGAATACTTTTTGAGAATAGAAGAAGTTGTTAATGCAATGAGAGGGTTGAAGAATAGGTAGAAGAGTTTGATGTGGTCAAGGTCATTAGAACCTTGCATCCTAAATATGAAACTAAGGTATCAACCCTTGAAGAAAAGAAACATTTTGACTAGCTTACCTTAGATAATCTACAAGGAACTCTTACTACTTTTGAAATGAGAACAAGCAAAAGCAATCCAATAGGAAAATAAATTGCTTTTACAACTGAGAAAAAGGAAAATGTAGAAGAAAGTGAGTCAGAATAATCTGATTCAAAAGAAGATCACTTTGTTAGAAAACTTAAAAAGGGATCAGGCAAATACAAAGGAAAACTTCCCTTTAAATGTTTCAACTGTGGAAAAATTGGACATTTTGCAGCTAAATGCCCCTATGGTGATCAAAACAGTGACGATGAAAAATTTGACAAACAGTCTAAGAAGAAGGTCTATAAACCTAAAAGGAAATTCAATTTCAAAAAGAAAAGAGTATGTTTAGTATAGATGAAACAGACACTGAAATAGAAGACTCTTTAGTTGAAGAAGATGAGACCCTATTTTTGGCTGAAGTCAAACTGCAAGAAGATTCAAACAACAAAACTGATTTAGAAGATGGTGAAGTAGATCTTGAAGGTGAGTTAAAATGTGCTTTAAAGAAAATTAAAAAACTTAAAAACCAAGTCCTTGCTCAAGAGAAAAACCTAGATCAAGAAATAGTCTCTTTGAAGAATCTAAGAGGATTGAGGATTGTCTTAAAACAACTGTGAGTTCCAAAGACAAAGAGATTCAAAAATTGGAACAAGAAGTTGTTAGTCTTAGAAAGAAAAATGAAGAGTATGAAAGTACATTAAAACTCAATGATTGCTTAGCAAGTAGAAACTAAATAAAGATAAAACTGGTGTTGGACTTGAAAAAGGTGAATGTTCAATTGATACTTCAAAGCAGAAATCTATTTCTACAAACAAGAGTTTCAAAGCAAATCATTTTGAATATGGTAAGAATTATGTACAGTCTTTTAAAAATAAAAGAACACCATTTAGATTCAATCCTTTCTTTCATGGTTACTACTTCTTCTGCAACAAATTTGGCCATAAAGTCAGTACTTGCAGACTCATGACTTCTGGAATACCAAGGTTTGGACATAAGCAGTACTTTGGTTTTGTTAATCAAGTCAGATGTTTTAAATGCAACACTTTGGGACATACAGTCAAACAATGCAAAGTTAATCTACATAATAAACAACAAAAAACAAAAACAGTTTGGAAACCTAAATTTTTTAAAAGCATAGAGCAATAAATGCTAGTCCAAACTGCTTTTCATTCTAAAAAGGACTTATGGGTCCTAGATAGTGGTTGTTCTAACCACATGACAGGGGACAAAGAAAAATTCATTAAACTTGAAGATTATGCTGGTGGATATGTGAAATTTGGTGATAGCATTGGTATACAGATTAATGGTAAAGGTTCACTTTTTCTAAATGAGGACACACCTATCTATGATGTGTATTATGTGGAAGGCCTAAAGCACAATTTACTTAGTGTTAGCCAAATCTTTGATAGTGGTTATCATTTTATGTTTACTTCACAGGGATGTGAGATCAAGAACAAGTCTAGAAAGACTATTGCAGCAGGGAGAAGGACTAAAGGTAATGTTTATAATCTTCTAGACACCTCTGGTAATGACAATAATGAAGGTATGTGTCTAATGGGTCAAGTTGAAGAAAGTCGGTTATGGAATAAAAGATTAGGACATATAAACTTTGATAATCTAGTTAGAGTCAGTAAAAACCAGAATGTTAGAGGTCTACTAGTCCTTAACAAACTAGAAAATTTTGTGTGCAAAGAATGTTTAAGTGGTAAACCAACTAAAGTTAGTTTTAAGACAAAAGAATATTCTTCAACTAAGCCTTTACAACTAGTGCATACAGATTTGTGTGGCCCAACTAGAACAAGGTCAATTAATGGTGAAAAGTATTCCATGTTGTTTGTGGATGATTATACAAGAATGGTTTGGGTTACTTTTCTTAAACATAAATCAAAGGAATTTGAAAGATTCAAGATCTTTTGTAAAATGGTTGAAAAAGAATCTGATTTAAAGCTTAAATGCTTAAGATCTGATAAAGGAGGAGAGTTCATCTCTCAAGAATTTGTTGATTATTGTGAACAACATGGTATTAAAAGATAATATTCAATCTCTAGAACACCTCAACAAAATGGGGTAGTTGAACGTAAAAATAGAATTGTGAAGGAAATGGCAAGAACCATGTTAGATGAGGCTAAGTTTTCTGACATGTATTGGAAAGAAGTTGTTCATACAACTGTATACATTTTAAACAAAGTGCAACTCAGAGTGAAATCAAAATTCACTCCTTATGAATTGTGGCATGGAAAGTCTGCCTCTGTAAAACATTTTAAAATTTTTGGCAGCAAATGCTTTATTAAGAAAGATGATGAACATCTAGGTAACTTTCAATCAAAATGTGATGAGGATATTTTTTTGGGATACTCAACTCAAAGTAAAGCCTACAAATATTATAATAAAAGGCTTGGTAAAATTGTTGAGGAAATTAATGTGAAAGTTGATGAAAGATTACATTTAGAAACTAATCTTGTGTAGGATAATGAGGAAGAAACAGAAACAAAACTTGAAATAATACCTAAAAATGTTGAGACAACAAGTCATAAACATGATGAAACAACAAGTTCTGGAAATATTGTGCCCAAAACTCCTTCAAAATCTATTGCTGAAAATCATCCTCAAAGTTAGATTATTGGGGATAGAAATGTTGGAGTTCAAATACGAAGAAAGGGTGCTAAATTTGAAGAACAAGCTCAAATGGCAGAGCATACAACCTTTTGTTTAGTCACTGAATTTGAACCTAAGAATTGTGATGAAGATATCTTGGATGAATGTTGGCTTAAGGATATGAAGGAAGAAATAAGTCAAATTGAGAAAAACCAAACTTGGGAGTTAGTCCCAAGACTTGATGACAAGAATGCCATAGGTGGCAAGTGAGTTTGCAGGAATAAGCTTGATGAAAATGGAAAAGTTGTTCAGAACAAAGAAAGGTTTGTTTGCAAAGGCTTTGCTCAAAAGGAAGGTATTGATTTTGGTGAAACCTATTCACCTATTGCTAGAATAGAATCCATTAGAATATTTTTGGCTTATTATGTTTATAATAATTTCACTATTTATCAAATGGATGTCAAAATTGCATTTTTAAATGGTTATTTAGATGAAGAGGTTTATATGGAACATCCTGAAGGGTTTGTTTGCAAAGACAAGCCTAATCATGTTTACAGGTTGAAGAAGGCCTTATATGGCTTAAAAAAAGCACCTAGGGCATGGTACTCTAGGCTGGATAATCATTTGACTTCAAATGCCTTCACTAGAGGTGGTATTGACAACAATCTCTATGTCAAGATTGAAGGTATTGATATTTTGGTTGTTGAAGTCTATGTAGATGATATCATTTTTGGTTGTAATAATGATGCTTTAACTAAAAAATTCTCTCATATTATGGAATTTGAATTTGAAATGTCAATGTTGGGAGAATTGACTTTCTTTCTTAGTCTTCAAGTTTCTCAACTTGAAAGTGGTATATTTCACTCTCAAACCAAGTATGCTGGAGAGATGCTTAAGAAATTTCACATGGATGGGTGTCATCCTATTAGTACACCAATGGTTACAGGTTGCAAACTCTCTAAAGTTGATGATTCACCTAATGCAAATCATTCTAAATATAGATCAATGATTGGTAGTCTATTATATTTAACTGCTTCTAGACCTGATATAATGCAGGCAGTTTGCATGGTTGCAAGGTTTCAGTCTTCACCTAAGGAATCACATGTTACTGTTGTTAAAAAAATATTTAAGTATATTCAGGGTACTCTTGATTATGGTCTTTGGTATCCAATAAGCAATGATTTCTCTCTAATTACATATATAGATGTTGACTGGGTTGGTTGTTTAGATGATAGGAAAAGCACCAGTGGTGTTGCATTCTTTCTTGGTGATCGGTTAGTGACTTGGCACAACAAGAAACAAGAATTTGTTTCTCTTTCCACTTCTGAGGAAAAATACATAGCTGCCACTTCTTGTTGTACTCAAATGCACTGGATGGTTCAAATATTGTTTGATATGGCTATCACAGCTTCTAAGTCTGTTTCTATTTTATGTGATAATTCTAGTGTGATCAATATCTCTAAAAATCCTATTATGCACTCTCGCACTAAACATATTTCCATCAAGTTTCACTTTCTTTGAGAAAAAGTGTTGCCTAATGAAGTATGTCTATAGTTTGTTGCTTCACAAGAACAAGTGGTTGATATATTCACTAAGCCTTTATCCAAAGAAGTTTTTGAAAGGCTGAGATTTTGATTGGGAGTTATCTCTCAATCCCTACTTCATTGATTCTCCCATTTTTGGTTCAGGGGGAGCTTGTTTCTATATGTTTTCATTCACAGCTCTCTTGTATATTTTCATTTGCTGCTATATTGCTCTACTTGCAGCTGGTTACTATGTTGGTTGGTTTCAATTGTTTATATTCATGGAATCTCACATTCTCTTCTTTCATTCTTTGTCATTGAGGCAAAAAGGGGGAGAGATGATATGTGTTTTGCCATTAAGGATAAAAGGGGAGTTTGTTGGCTTTCAGTTGTTTATCATGTTTGTAGTTTGTCCTTGACGACAAAACTAGTTACATGGTTGAGGTTTGGTTTTCACATGCAGTTAAAGGTTTTGGTTGATACATGATACATATTTCATATGCTGTTACAGGTTTTGGTTTAGTTTTTAATTGGTTCATATCTTGATAAATGTTGATGCTGACATTTTATCATTTTGACAGGGCAGTACTATGGTCTTTGCATTTGAAGCATTTCAGATTGGTTAAAAGGAAAAATGTTTCAGGTATATGTGTGGCTTGGTCAATTCACTTTTCATGTCCTTGCTAAGGTAATTGGTATTTGCTTATAAAGTATTTGATTTATTATTAGCATGTGGAACAAAGGTGGTTCTATTGGATCTCACTGCAATCTATATTGTCAAAGAAATTGACATTATACTTGAGTCACTTGAAAGATATTCAAGAAAGTTTTTGTTATTAAAATTCATTATGACAAGGTGATTTGGTTTTTTTTGGACTCATTTTAATAAGGTTTCGTGATTTAAACAAAGTCACATTAATCATGTGATGGCTAGAGAATACATGAGGTATCAAGCAGGGTTATATGGTTAGCATTTTGTTTGATCACAATAAAAAATATGTGACATCAGGTATCATTGTTATAAAGGTTTTGACTTTGTTTAGAGTCGCATGGTGGTGAAAATATTATTTTTTTTGACACTATGGTATCAGGTCTATTGATTAATAACAATCACATTTTACATGTGACTAGTTATCAGAATTGAAACATTGGTTTCGACAGCTACTTGTGACTAGGTATATCAAATTGAAAAATGGCACCGGCATCCATCATTGATAGTGCATTCACATGTGGCATTGATAGCTCATTGGATTAATGACCAATACTATTATGATGTCGATATTTTGGTAAAGTCTTTGGCAGCAGATTCTAAGGAATTATGATGTTTTGTTTAAAAGTACCAGATCTCAAATAGTTGTTTTGTTTTGCAAAGTTTTAAACACTTGAAGCTCAATTAGGGTAAAATGCATTATTTTTGTTTCATTTTTGGATTCCTAGCCACCATGGTTATTCTGGTGTTCCCAATTTCTTATTTTTTCAGCCGGTATGCTATGGATATGTAAGTTTAGCTCACTGTATGAGCTAGGATGAGAATGGTCAGGCATTTGGAATGACTTTGAGCTTAAGTCACGGTTGTGAATGTTGGACAAGGAAATGATAGTGAAAGATGGTTAAGACTAGTGTCTACTAGCTGGACGGTTATGAAACTATTTGATAGGTTTTTGAGGTATTCTTTTAGTTGGTTTTTTCATCGTAAACAGGTAAGGCATTTATGTTACTTACGGGCTTTGAAACAATTGATTAAGTAGGTTATTAAGAATGTTTTCAGTGAATAAAATTGGTTTGAAAATGTTATTGTTAAAGTTTTTGTTAAAGGGCTTAATCTTTTGTTGATTATGTTTAAACCTGTTAGGGTTTCTAGATGACAATACTTGATTGAAACTGAATAGTTTCATTGTGGTAATATTTGTAATTTTTATTAAAGGGTTTGTTTGAAGAAGGATTATTTAGATTTTTCCATTTAAACCCTAACTCGAGTTTGTTTACAGTTACACAAATTGCTTTCAGAGGTTATTATTCACAGTGTCTCTAAAAGATGATTTTCAAGCATTTTTTTGGGTTACCTGGAAGAAGAATATGATGTTTGAGACATATTGTACAAAAGTTGTATTGCATTGAAATTTTTTTATAGTGATTCTTAGATTATTGTATTTAAGGAAGATGTTGGCATTCTCATACACCATTCTTCAATGTGCTTATTGAAAATATTTATGGTCTTCTATTGAAATTTTAGGACTGCAATTTGCACTTCTAAAGTTCTGATTGAATATTGTAATTGTTTTGCATTGTAAAGGAGTTGGTGTTCCTATATTTTATGAAGTTGGTGCTTCTAAATTTTTTGTGGAGTTGGTGCTCCTAAAATTTAAAGAGTTGGTGCTCTAGAAGTGAATGAAGACATATTTTTTGAGTGGTTTTTATTCCCCAAGAGGGTTTTCCATTCAGGACATATAATGTGTTATGTGATGGTTTTATGTGTGTGATTTTTCTTATCTGTCTGATTTTAATGTGTCATTAAATGCATTGAATGGTTGTTAATCATTAGTCTTTCATATTTGTCAATGTTTATGTCAAATTTCATGCATAAAAGGTTTTGATTTAATGTGAGCTTTGATACATATGAAAGTGTTAAGTTCCACCTCTGTTAATGTTTTATGTTTAATTCATGGTTCATGCAAATACAATACTGTTCATGCACAAGTCAAATTTGTTCTTTGAACTGTCATTTGGTGTTTTGATTTAAAATTCAAGTTTGCTTCAGAAATTGTCCTCTTGGTTCAAAAACAAACATAAATTCTTGGTTTTGAAAAATTTTGTGACTTTTATAAATCACTGATTCACCCCGCCTCCTCTCCCCCCCCCCTCTCAGTGACTTCAGTCTTCCAACATAATCAACTTCTAAAGAATAGATTTTAATAAAATTGAGAAATTAGTTCTAGAGGTTACTAATTCTTTTGTCCTAAAATCCAAACACACAGGATCAATTTTCATAGCCTTGGATTCATAATTATTGAAGCAATGGGATCAACTGGAATTACTGTTTAAGGGTAACCTTCATCAACCAAAACACAAGATTGATAGATCAAAAATAACAGGATTCCACCCCAATAGAATTCCTAATTACTAAACTTTGATGGGGTGTCAAATGGAAATCCAAGAGTCTCAAGGGTAGGTATTGCTCTCAGGGATAGTAAGGGTTCACTAATATGTGAAAAATCAGCATGCATCTCCCTTTTGGTTCAAATAATAGTGTTGAAGCTCAAGCCCTATTATGGGGTTTGAAAATGGCTATCGATCTAAATATTCTAAAATTTCAAATTGAAAGTGATTCACTTCTAATAATAAATGCATGTAAATAGAGACAAATTCATTGACATATATCATGCAACAGCTATGGAAATTAATGGAAAAGTTTGATGAGTTCGTAATCACTCATACTTACCGAGAAGGTAACCAATTGGTTGACTATCTAGCTAATGTTTGAAGTGAACAGATGGTGGAAGAAATGGTGTATACAAATGATGGTTTAAGCTCAATCCCCATGTTGACGGATATTATTTCTAGAGAAAGTGTTCAAAAAGTAAACCAAACTAGTGACAAGGGGACTGCCCATTCAGGTCTTTAATGTCATTTTTTTGAGGACAACACATAATGTTACATCATTGTTGCCAAAATCCATCCACTAGCTTAACCGAGTGACAAATTTTTAACATGTGATTTTTGGCTAAAACTAGCATTCTATTGCAAGTTTATTTGTTTCATTAAGCCATCATCCTAGCACATCTACCAAGCATGAAGGTTAATAATTACGGGGTTAATCAAATTAATCCCTTTGCGTGTGTCAAATTTCAAACTACTTGCTTGGTGATGAGATGGAGGCTTTTAATTGGCATTGATTCTCATGTGAAGTATTATTTCCAAGTGTGCTATGCTATGGTGCTAAAGAATGCATAGGATCACCTTTCATCATTTCATTCTTGAAGTTTCTTGGTGAAATTAAAAAGTTTTCTTTAGGGTTACCCGGGTTTGTATTTTTTTGTATGCTATAATCTCCTCTGTAGGGTAGTCACGATGCTATAATCTCCTCTACAGAGTGGTCGTGAGCTGCAATTTCATCTCGAAAATTTCAAAAAAGTGCATTCGGTTGTACAATGGAATACTATCCACGAAACTATAGGGCTCTCTTCCTTGTCCATGAAGGTGAAATACCATTCACAGGGTGCCTAGACTGTGCTCAGTTGCAACAAGTTTTCAAGGTGGATTGTCCTACACTTAGGAAATGTATCAAATAGGTGATTGGCGAAGAGATTATTCACCCTCAAGCATGAGGTTTCTCTTCCCTTCCTAGCTCCTTTCAATTTTTATTTCAAAATTACTAGACTTGTTGCAATGCTATAATTATGTCAATTTGATAGTGAATAAAGTGGTAAATGATGTTTTTCTAAAAGACAATGCCCTTTTAAATGTCACCCAATCCTACGACTTTTGGAAAGGGTAGGGTTATGTCAGGGTTATATTTCCATGGAATGTTTTGCTTCATAGAAGGGCATATATTTGTTTGTATGATACCATAAAGCACTCTTTTGAGATAAGCAGTGCAAGATACCTATATTCAGCCCTCGACCATAATGCGGGTGAAGTGGGGGAGGATATGGTTGATAAGTTTAAGGAAAAGTACCATGCCATTGTTTGTCTTCTGGTCCATGAAAAACGATCCCCCAATGCTACTGAAACTACTGCCTCCCATCATTCGAGGCCTCTGCATCACCACCATCATGCCATTATTCCCAATTTGAACATCACAACATCGACTCAATCTCAAGAAGATTTGCAGGTTCAAGGATTATAGGAGCATCAAGATGAAAATGAAGTAGAAGCGTGCCACATGGAGGAATGAACAACCTCTTCTTTTGAACTCTGCAATATGTTGTTTTGGTTGCGTTATCTAAATCATGTTGAAGTTCAAAGTTGATACTTGATCTCTTTTGACAATTTTGTTAAATATACTATAATACCCAAAAAAATATCAAGAAAATTACCAGCCTACATGCTAAGGAATCATATCCAATTGCAAATTTGTAAAATTATCAACAGATTGTTTAGCTGTTGCAACTGATAGGACTATCTCTTAAATTTTGTATCATTTTTGTAATCTTACAATATTATATAATTTAATTATGGGTCTAGTGCCTTTTTCCTACCAAAAAAAAATATTGCTATATTAAAGAAAATTCTTTTATAAAGAAGACAAGGAAGGTTTTAATCTTGAATATGTTAATGAATGATATTTCATATGATGGTGATTGATCCAAAATTAATATGCTTGTTGTTGAAATGGAATAGATAATAATTATTCAAAACATTTTAGCATGATGGTAAAGGATTAATACAACTTAGGCCCAATTGAAGAAACTAAACTTCTTTCTAGCTAAAATGAGCCATGTTGAATGTTCAACTCATATTATTACATACAACGCCTTAACTAATGGAGTTTTTTAAGATAGGAATAGAAGATGAAACCCCTAGATGGAATTATGTGTAATGTAACTCAAATGTAGCCTTACACTCAATAATTTTATCTCATGGGCAAGGCCTCAAAGATCATGTCTATAAAATAAATAGAAAGGAGATGCCTCCAAGAAAATTCCCAAATTTGGACATGATTATATCACTCCTCACTAACTGCCTTGGCTTTCAAAAAAATGAAAAACCAAACCAAATATGAGATCATATTTGTGTTGGTGTGAGTAAGGTCTTGTAACTAGCTAATTCTAGTAGGGTACTTATTCACATGTTAAGTTTACTTAGGTCCTAGGATTATTTCTCAAAATTCTTAGTTGTCATGTTTAGATCTTATCTTACCTTAGGTAGTTATGATAAGTTTTCTCGTCATAGGATATAGACACGTGTCATGTTCTTTTCTAATCCTATCTCTCACCTAGGCGAGTGCAAGACCATGATGGGCCAAACAGTAGTGATAGGAAAAAATTTGTTTTCACATAGTCAAAATCACGAAATGAATGTTTGAATTTTTACTTGGTTCAAGTAAAAAGTACATTTTAATTTGGTGAAAACTAGAGGTCCATTATTTAAAATAATAGATATCCGATTTGTAAAATACAAAATGAATATCTAATTTGTAAACTAGAAAATGGATATTTGTTTTGGATCGCATACAATTATATATTTACGAGCTATATATAAAATGTAAAAATATATAATATTATATATAATTTATATTATTATATATTACTATAATATATTATTTATATATTATAATATTATATTATTATTTATATATTATTATTAAATATTATATTATTATTTATATATTATTATTATATATAAATTATTGATTATTATAATATTTTATTATATATAATATAATATTATCAAAATATATTGTTATATATATATATTATATATTACTATGATTTATATTATTATTTATATATTATATATTATTATAATATGTTAAGTATATTTTAATATAATATATTATATAGTATTTACATATTATTATAAATTATTAGAATATTATTTATATAAAACGTAATAGACAAGTTGAATGAATATGTATTCTTCTACATAATAGATATCCATTTTCTTTTGCTATAAATGAAATAAAAAAGTTCAAATGACTATCATTTTGGAAAAAAAACCATGGACGATGACAAAGGAAGCCAACTCTGAAAAAAATGGATATTCAAACCTAAAAAATAGATATCCAATTTGTAACCTTGGATTTTGGTGCTTCAATAGGCGAAGTAAGTTTATGTTTGAAGATTTGTTTTTAGATTTTTTGCTTTTTTAATAGTTTTATCAAAACTAATTGAGTTTTACTATAAATTAGGCTTTAATTTATAAATTTTAGTAATTAGTTAAAAAAAAAATTATATGTAATAAAGAATTATATATTGATTTCAAAAATTTACAGAACGTCTGCTAGGCAAGAGTGAAAATGCAAACAAAACACCATAGAACAACCCCAGTCGATAACACACCATAGTAGCAACAAGACCAACCGACCCCTATTTATATCTACCCACCATAACCACAGCCTCATAGTGACAACGAGGTACTCTCGTAAGACTAGACAACATATACTGATTAACACAGACATCCACTCGACCCTTAGCCAACTAAGAACAAGAAAGACAAGAAACCTTACTGGCCTCCCGCCCGATCATCATTAGGGCCGACCCTGCCAAGGAAACCATTGGCAAGGGCGAAAGACTTGAAGTCCGAGACCTGGCTTGCACCGAAGGAGAGAGCCAAATTAAACCTTCTTTCCAGAAAATTTGCCCCCACCAGTGCAATTTGACAATGCTCCACTAACGCCATGCCTTTCAAGTCAAGGATGAACGGGTAGTACTTAACAACCTCTCTTGCCACATGAAACTTTGGCAGATTACGTGGCCATGGGACTCCTAGGTTTGCAGAGCGATGAGTAGAATCTCTTCCAACCCAACCAAATACTCTACCGAGAAGAGTCGCCTAACCAGAGCTTTCACATCCTTTTTCACCATCCTTATGTCGAGCAAAGTAGCCAAGAAATGGGAGGTGATAGTTGTGTCCGCCCTCAGCAACTCCGAGTTGCCCAGAAAACCTTTCCCCAATACCATCTTTGTCACTGCTAGTATAAGAGGATCATACTTCTTTTTCAAAAGGCATTTGAGACTATGGTCAGTTATGAACCCTTTGAAAGCAATTTGTCTGACACTGAAATCCAATAGAATGAAGACCGTATCAGCCTCAAAAGTAGTCAATGTCTGTAAGGACATTTGCACTACAAATTTTGAACGCTCTCCCATCTCTTCTTTCGACACATAAAAACTTGCATAGAGAGAGAGATGCAACTAAACTACACCACAAGATAGAAACCTTGCAATCACACCTTCTAACTTAAAGCTCTTCAAGACTGATGCCGTGTCCATCCATCATAAATTCAAATGACTCCCAAGCGTCAGAACAAGTGAGGGAGAATGCGATTCTGCCATCTCCTTGATTGCGACCTATCCTATGAATCATGAAAGTACAATTGTTGATCTGGATTGCGTGCTTGGTATCATTACTACCAACTTGCCTTAATTACGACCTGCACAAACTTCACTAGCCGCTGTCATCTCACAAATTTCCTATCTTTCGCCTGCTTCCAACTACAAGCTCGGAGTAGTAAAGGCCTTGCATTTAGAAGCTAGCCTGGTTGTGGGCCCAACCCCCAATTATGCCCTTTTAACCACATGATCCTTGTCGTCCTGATCACCAGATTTCCCAAATAGCCACGGTCTCCCCACACCCTCGTGTGGGGAGACGCCTACCCTTCCACCCGCGTAATTAGTTAACTTTTTGATTAATTTGTAAGTTTTGAATTTTCAATAGGTTGAAATGGTAGAGGAAGTTAGAAACCCAAACCTTTCCCACAAATACCTCCCCACCAAACCCTCCTCAATTGAGGATCTATTTGACATAAATATTGTGAGAATGTGACTTTTTGTAATCTTGTTGAGTCTATGGGTCTTCAATGGTTTTGTCCAATGTTCCATGTGCTTCTAAGTTTGGATATTATACATGAGTTTGAGTGATGGTTGTTTTTTATACATCAATGATATTTATATTCTTGATTATTGGATATGATTAACTGACTAATTCTAACAAGTGGTTGTTGTGATTTCTCTGTGATAACTAGATGAGTTCCTTTCATTGATTAAGTATTTGTTGATCAAGACATTCAATTTCAATGGGATGTTGGTTATTTATTGTTAGACGTGATATTATTGTGTATATTTCATGGATTACATTATGTTGAAAGGGGATCATTGAGATGATTGATTTTATTATTATTAGATGGAAATATTATTGGGTGATTACATACAGTGTATGTGCAATTAGGTGTTAATATGGAGATGAGATTGGATGTACATTTTTTATTAGGGGTAAAAGAGGTTTTTATGGGACCGTAAAACCCATTACATATGGTTTTAAAGGGATCTGAAACCCTATCCAATGTAAGAAAGTTGCTAACAGAGAAAAAATAGCAAATCAATAGTAGGGAAACAACAATAGCCATCAAAGATAAGCAAGACTGTAACTTAGGTTGCAAACAACATACAGGTTTAGCAGGGACCTAAAACCCAAACAACCAATAATTAGTGGACCTAAAACCACACTAATTGATCAAAATAATTGTCTACATCAACCAAGCTACAACAAACCAAATGCTCAGAACAACCCATCTGAATAGCCATCCCATACTCCACCTCTAAAGGAGTGGGCTCCCCTCTATAGGAGAGAGTGATAGGAAAACCCTTTCTACCAAACACACAACTCCCCATCCCACACAAGTTCCACCTCAATAGAAGCTCGTAAGAGAGAGGAAATCTTCCCACCAAATCTGCAACTCCCAAATCCACCTCAATAGGAAAGGGCTCCCCCTTAAAAGGAGTAGTCTCCACCTCAATAGAAGATCCCAACTAAAGAATCCAGCAAGAATAAGGCCCATTAGTGGAAAGAGTAAATGCAATATCCTTTGGCAACATGAGCTCAAGATCCATAAGATAAGAGAGCAACTCAGCCAACAAAGAGAAAAACTAGCACACTTGGGACTTTATGATAAACAATAGAATCAACCCAACCATTAGAAAAGCCACCAAATCACAGGAAACAAATGCTCCCATAACCACTTTCAAGGAGGAAAACAAAATATCCTCCCCAAGGATTAAAAACCACTTCAAAAACAAAATATTCTCAAACCAAAAGGAGAACCAACCTGTTGGAAAAATGAAGAACATATCATTTTGTTGTTTTGTTTTTTCATTGATGTCACCATGATATATGAGTTGCAACTGCAAGACTAAGTCTAAATTTGTTCTGGTATTTTGGTCTGGTATCTGAACCGGTACAATGCTTCTATCCTTCGGTATCTTGGTCAGCAATTGTTTGTTGTTGATTATTGTTGCAAGCAGTTTTTGGAAATGGTTTATGGATGTTGTAAGCACGTACATTCAAGATTTCATGTATTTAGATGCTCGTATGGTGTATCAGCATTATTCTGTTGATTGCAATTTTGCTATTAAGTCTATCCTTGGCTGACCTAATGGATAAATAATGTAATTGTGAATCAATTTTGTTTTGTGAATATATGTGTGACCTATCTTAGGTCTATGCTGACATGATGTAGCATCTTGAGCATTTGAATTCCTTTTGGGAAGATTTTTGGAATCTTGTATCCGATAGTTGGTATTTTTTTTATAAATAAGAAGTGCATCTAATTAGGCTAATGTAATTGATTCATGTGGATGAATCAAGTATATATATTGGACAGCTTTTGAAGAATGGAAAATAGAATATTTAGTTGTGAATGCAAATGTGAAGAAGTGCGAATATGATGAAGTGTGTCAAGTCAATTTAGTGAGCTTCATTGGAACTGAATCAACACTCATTAGGTGTACTAAAGTATTAGTTCATTTTCTGGCTGTAAGCCATTTTGTCATTGTAACTCTATAAGTAGTGAGTCTTTTATTTGGTCAGTGAGTCCTACCAGTGAGCCACCCCATTTTGTAATATCTTATAACTGGTTATACTATATTGTGAGCTAACACTCACCGTGGTTTTTCTCATTTTGGGTTTTCCACGTAAAAATCTTGGTGTTCATGTGTTTTGTGATTTCATGTTGTAGATGCATAAAAATGTCCTCATAACCATTGCATGGTTTATTCCATCATTTGCATAATCATTTCTGTACATATGGCCATTATATGTTTCATTCATTAAATATTTCATTTGATCATTTGCATAAAACCATTAAATATTGCATAATAGTTTATAAATCCATTTCATTTGAACATATTTAAATATTTATTAAATATATCCTTCATTAAGACATTTTCACATATTTCATAAATGCATTCACATAAGCATTTCATAATCAGTTTCATTTAAATATGTTTGCATAACCATAACTTATCCATCATTAATCCATAATCAGTTTTACTTATCCATTTCATATTTCATGCATAATCATTTATCAATTGTTAATTGATCATTTAGTCCATTAAATTATCATTAAAATATTCTTTGCATTCATACACAAGCCTTTTATCCATTCACCATATTCCATTAAATAGTGCAAATTCATGAAATCAATCAATCATTTAATCCATTTTCATTAAATCAGTCATACACACACTTAATTCTAAGTTTTTAAGCATAAATTATCTTACTTATTTATTAATTTCAAAAAAAGGCATTTTTCCATCTCACCATTTCTCCCACATTTCTCCCACAACCTGAATTCACCCTGTGAATTCAACTATAAAAGTTTGTTTTTTTAACACATTTCAGGACACACATGAATTGCAATCTTATTCTGATCTCATCCAATTCCGCAGAGCTTCTTGTGCTTTTGCTTGTAAAATTTGAGAGTAAATGCAAGATATTGTGGAAGAGGATAACAATGGAGTGAATTTCTTGTAAATGTGTATGGGTTTTTTATAGTTTAGTTTTGTTATTGCATATGTTTTCATTTTAGAGAAACTTCATTGATGTCATGTTGAAAGGTTGATTTGAGTTTACAGATTTAATCATATAACTCTTTAAGCTTTTCAACATTACATAATGGTGAACCCCAATGAGAAACAATTCAGTTTTCAGATATACCAGTGATGTTTTCATGCATATTCTATTAAATCATTTGATGGATCATTCGGTCATTGAATTATCAAATTTGATATATAATGGCTTTATCAGTAATTTCAAATGATGATGGCATTTTCATAGGTTGACAGCATTATATTTGTCTTTCAACATACATTAAAATTGTCTTGTCATATGCTAGGCATAATTTTCTTGTTGCTGTCTTATTTCATAATGTATTCAAGCTATTTTTTTATTTTGAAAGAAATCTTTAAGTGGTATTAAAATCATGCCTTTGTTCATCATATCAAGCACTCACAGGCATCTTTTGCAATAAATTGCACCATCTATATTTTGCATATTTGTTTCAAACTTGCAAAATGTATCTCCATCCTTTGGCAGCGCTTAGCAAGGAGTCAATCTGATGTTTATCCTTTCACCTAAGAAGTAACGCCTATCCCATTTGGCTGCTATTTATTTTGTCGTATAAGTTTTGCAGACATGAAAGTATATAATTTGCAAAACTTTAGAAACAATCTATAATTAAAAAAAAGCAATCCATTGATTGAAAAAGATTACATGGGGGGAGAAGATAAAAGATTATGTCAATTTCTTAGAGGTTGACCCAGCCTTTGGGTGGGAATGGAAAAATTTGGAGGGCCTCCCCATTCCACAGCATGAGGCTAGGCAATTAAAAGAGGTAATTATAAATAGACAAATATTCTTTAGAAAAGGGAATGATACACTAATATGGGTAGCCTCAAAGTATGGACAGTATAATGCTAAAGAGAGATATAACATATTGGCTAACCAAGCAGAAAACATTGACTTGGGCATATCTCAGAAGCTGTTTTGGAGTGGCAAAATAATACCAAAAGCGAGAGTTTTTGCTTGTTTAGCAACTAGAAGGAAAATTCTAACAGCAGAAAGATTTAGAAAAATGGGGTTTGAAGGCCCTTCAAGATGTGTATTATGTAAAGCTCATGAAGAAAGCAATGATCTCACTTACTCTTGAAATGTCCCTTCTCAACAAAATGTTGGAGATGGCTTTGTGCAAAGTTAGGATTTGTAATGGCTCTTCCCAATGACATAATATCCCTATTTCAAAGTTGGCCTATTAGAACCAAGGATGGGTTACTTAGTAGCTTATGGGAGATCAATCCATCAACGATATTATGGGAAATATGGAAAGAGAGGAACATGAGGTTTTTGACAACAAATCAAAACCCGTTGAATCAATTATTAATATGATAGAAAGCTCAATTATGGAGACGATAAACAACAAAATAGCATTAAGACTCAAGACAAAAGGAGTCTTTACTGCGTGGGATGGAAAAATGAGGTTTAATTGGGCAGGCCTTAAAGTCCCCATGTTTTTTGGGGAAAGAGATAAGAAGAAAGAGCAAACAACATGGAATCCACCTAAGACTGGATGGTTGAAACTGAACTTTGATGGGGCTTCAAAAGGTAATCCTGGTCCATCAGGGGCAGGATGTATAATTAGGGATAGTAGTGGTTCCATTAAAGGCAAGATTGTTGTTCCCCTTCAAGAGGATACAAATAACATAGCTGAATTCACAGCCTTATACATTGGGCTGATTGAATGCCAAAAGAAAGCAATTGACAAGTTAGAAATTGAAGGAGATTCGGCTATCACTATCAATGCAGTGAGAACGTCTGAAACACCTAATTGGAGACTTAAAGCGCTACTAGAAAGGATACTGACAATTCTTGATTATTTTGATTGCTTTACTATTAATCATGTATATAGGGAGGCAAATTTGGAAGCAGATGAGTTATCGAAGATTGCAGCGGAAGGTAAAGTGGTGAGGTGGTGGCAGTAAAGCTATGTTAGATGATCAAGGTCCTTTGTTATTGGGGCCATTTTTGCAAGAGACAGTTTGTTCCTTTGGCCACAACACTGGTTGGGACTTAATTATGTCTACTAGAGCTCTTTTAGATGTTTATATCCTGTCAAGAACAGTTGTTGTTTTGGTTTGGAGTATAAGCTTATAATGATTATCTTGTAATATAAGATGTAAGATCCTTTGATAGTAGATATATTAATAAAATTTGGCTTTGCCTGTCTTGCTGATAAAAAAAAAAACGCTGAAAGATATAATTTGTAAATTTTTAGAAACTTCTAAAACAACAATTCATTGACTGAAAAATCTTGTTTTGGCAGCAAATTTAAGAATTTTTTTTTTTAGCATTGATTTTGATTAACTTTTAGTTTTAATTTAGTCTAATTTTAGTCTTAGATTTAGTTTTAACTTTAATTTAGATTAACTTTTAAATTTGTTTTAGATTTTTAATTTTTAGATTGAAATTAGCTTTGGATTTTAATTTAGGTTTTAAAATTAGATTTTAAATTAGATTTAAATTCAAATTAGATTTAGATTTTTAGATTCTTTAATTTGGTTTAATTTAGATTTTTTTTAATTTAGATAGATTTAGATTTCTTTTAGATTTTTATTTTTTTAGATTTTAATTTTAGTTTTAGTTTTAATTTAGTTTTAATTTTAGCTTAGTTTTAACTTAATTTAGTTTAGATTTAGTTTTCAATTTATATTTAATTAGAATTTAGATTAAAATTTTAATGTAGATTTTAACTTTTAGTTTAGTTTTTAACTTTTAATTTTAATTTAGCTTTTAGTTTTATTTTCTAATTTAGATTTGGATTTTTAGTTTAGATTCATTTTAGAATGTAGATTTAATTCAATTTAGAATTTAAATTTAATTTAGATTTAATTTAATTTAGGATTAATTTAGTTTAGTCTTAATTCTAATTTAGATTTAATCTAATTTAGTTTAGATTTAATTTAATTTAATTTAGATTCATTCTTATTTAGATTAGTTTTTAATTTAGACAAGCTTTTAATTTTAGATTAGTTTTTAATTAACTTTTAATTTAGATTAACTTTTAATTTTAGATCAACTTTTAATTTAGATTAGCTTTTAATTTTAGATTAGCTTTTAATTTTGGATTAGTTCTTTTTAGATTATTGTCTTTTTTTTCTTCATAGTTTAATTGCTGATTTGGGGCTAATTTAGTTTACTTTCTTGCAAGTTCATTTGACGGAAACTTGAAATCAAATTATATGCTTGTTGAAGATTTGAAATCAAAACTACTAACTAGTTTAGGACATTCATCGAAGACTTGATTTTGAAACCAATTGTCTTTTTAGATTAGATAACATTTCAATTGGTGCTTAAAAAGAACCATGCCTGTCGTGTTTGGTGTGCTTGCACATTTTGTGTTACCTGATCCAGTGTGTACGTATCCAATCCCCTTGTACACTTACGCGATCCTGGGTGACAAGAAATACACATTCCTAGGTGACGAGAAATACACATTGGTCTTTTTTCTTAGGAGAGGCTTCCCTGGGGATTTCATCACCTCAGGGTTTGACCTTGAGCACATTTTCCAGTGGACTATATCAAAGGGGGGAGACTAAAATTTGTACCACAAGGAGTGGCTAGCATCATTCGAAGCCAAGTTGTGAGACACTCGGTCCGCTGAGACTTGCTGGTGATGAGAGTGGGAGTGGGCCTCCTAGTTCTCAAGCTATTACAGATGGGCTCTCTATTCACAAATTCCCTTACTAGACACCTCTTGTTTTAGAAGCCAAAAACCCTTCTATTTGTTGGTGAAGCAACGGTTGTTGCCTAGACATCCACAGTCTCACAGTTCTTAGTAGAGGTGAAGAGCCCATCATGGGAGATTTATGAGGGTTGAAGCTTGGTTGACCCGAAGAAGTGAGTATCATGGAGGGGAGCCAGTGTGGCCAAGCTTTTAAGTCACCCGCTAAGAATAAGTGTGGCTGGGAAAACCCACATGGAATCCAGTGAATATAGTCCTTTCCAACCCTAGGATTGTACATGATTGTTTCTATCTTGAAAAAAAATTTATATTGTGCCTTGCGTGTGTGTATTCAAAACATTGTCAAAACAAATCAAACATCACACCAAAATCTAATAACATTTCTACTTTAACACAAACTAATCCAACATTCTTCCACTCCCATTTTTAAACCAAGGATTTTCTCACTTCATTTCCCATCATTCCATCACATTCATTTAGCTTACTTGCATCACTTAAACAAATATTAGGTTGCGTACACCTTTTTGAAAACTTTGGAATAGGGAAACTTGCCATATCTTGTCATAGGCCCATTGCTACAAAGAAAAGTTATCATTGACCTTATCATTTTCCACATTAGTCCTTATCATTTTGGTGTAACCTTTAAACTCATCAGTCTAGTTTAAGGCTTACCTTGTCAAACTTGTCACTTGTCATTCACTCTCCTTGAGGCCATTGATAATTTCATTTAGAAATATTGGACTATCTTAGGTTGGCTAGTAACTCCTTCCTTAAGTTTCACAACAAAGACATGTGCATAGTTCATACCATAGTCATCCCAACTACATATCATATATATTTTTTAACACTTTGCATCAGCGTCATTCTCCTTTTAGACATGGTCATACTTTATATTCTAGTGACATTGTCATTACCCTCATTTAAGCATCCTCAAAATACCAAAAATACCAAAAAATACTTGCATTGCATTTAGGAATACCTTTTCCAAAAAATAAACATAGAATAGGTGCATACCTTCTATTGCATTGGCATCTCTTAGGCTTCATACCATCCACCACCATGTCTTCCATTCACCTTGATATGCTTGCTAGTCAAGTTGAATACCAATTAATCCAAATGGTCAATCCCAACAAGCCATAGACTTCAAAAGACAATACCTTGAATCCAAGTACCAATCAATCTCAACCCATAGTCAACCACCCATCTATCCCTCTTACCAACAAATCATAAAAGCTAGTCCTCAATTCCTCTACCCCCACTATCAAGAGTCCCTTAGCACAATCCATGCCATTAATCCAAAACAAACATCCACATAATACCCTTATCCTAACCTTGACAAGGGAAACCAAATTTCCACTAATCCCTTCCAAGTCTCCAAGTCCTATTTTAGTACATCATCCCTCAACCCATTCCATGTCTCCACATCTTCTTGCATTCCTTCGTCCACTAATCTATTCCTATTCACTCCATCCCAAGCTACATTTAGTCATGAAAATAAATTTAGTCATGAAAATTGTATCCTTGTCCAAAGTCACACTCCATTGCCTAAACTTGAGGATACATGTCAAGAGGAAAAACCAAGGCATGTCAACATAGCTTCACCTTCATATCAAGATCCAAGTAGTCTATCCCATGACCCCATCCTTAAGTCCATCCAAGAAATCCTTTCATACAATCATGTCACCCAAGACAAACCTATCTTTTATCACAACACTATTATTGATCAAGAAATCCAAAACTACTCACTCATCGACCTTTATTCCATTCATGATCAAACATTTGAGGTTGATCCTATCCAAACTCCAAACACATCCATTTCCTAAAATGAGACACTTGCCTCCATGGGACACATTGATGATCTTCCTCTAGAACAAGAGTCTCCTACTCTAGACATATTTGCAAATGATCAAGCTATAGTTGAATTCAAAGGACTTTATGAAAATGACCATGAAGACGGTTTCATCATCGACTTGGAAGCACTAGTAGAATCATCTGAATATGATATGTCACTAAATCAGACCAAAGATATCCAACATGTCCATGAAGCTATGACATCCTATCAACTAGGATCATCTATCTTTTTCAGAGTAGGCTTTCTTGTGGATTAGAAAATTCTATGTAATGGTTTCCAACTAAATAATTATGGGTTAGCATCTTGCTTTCAAAACAAAAAATACCCCATCACAAACATAATCTGTTAGAGCATGCAGTATCAAGGAAAAGGACTAGGAATACATGAGCAAGGCATTCGGGAACCAATACAGTTTCATGAAATTTTTGAACATCAAGGTCTTGGCTATTCTTCAATCAACAAATCAAATGATGTTAGTGGTACCTCCTCGATATTGGGGGAAACTTTATCAGATACAAACATCAAAATAGAGACCATGACTAGTTCTTACCATAAGATTCCTGCCAACACTCCTTCCATCCATACCATAAACCACCATTTCCAATATCTCAAACCTTCCATTTGGAACCAACAAAAACAAAAGTCTTACAAAGCCAAAGATCAAAATCAAATTTCAAAGTCCATTGAATCAAACAAAAATTTGAGTGGACAAATGAAATTAAAATGGATCCCAAAGAAAAATGGATCAAGCAAAGAAAATAGTTCAAAAGTAAAATCTAATCAAAATGTGGAGCAAAAAGAAAAGAGGACTCCCACATATAATAAATGTCCACCTCCTTCAAAATGGTCATCAAGCAAGGCATATAAAAGTGTTGGTTCCAAACGCTAACTCAATCAAAATTCCAAACTCTGTCATCCACCATGCCCAGTTTGGAAAATAAAAAGTGATTCATCCAAATGTCCACATAATCCTTCCATGTCTACCATCATCCATCATAATCCTACCTCTTGCCTAAAGTCTAAAAATTCTACGTCACAAATCTATCGTATCTTGGTAGAAACTCTTTATTGTAAGGACTCCCATGGCACTCTATCATGATGTGCATATTCTAATAAGGCCAACTCTAGTATCAGAAAGGATCACATTGACATCAATCATTTGTATGCAAATGTTATGATCCTAACAAGACAACTACTCTATCAAAGTCATTATTGGCATATGATGGCACCAGTCTCTATATTAGCACCATTGAAGGATTCAAAACATTAAGTGATCATCTAAAGCATTAAGGCCATCAAAAAATAGCAAAAATAGCAAAAAAAAAGAAAGAAAGAAAGAAAAAAATTAAAGAGAAAATTTTGTCCAATAGTGAAAACCATTCTTATGGCGCTTTGAATAAGTACCATGATGGAAAGTTGTCTCATCTCCCATACCCTTCGCATGAAATTTCTTATGACATTGCCAACCCTATCATTTCTATCCATTTTCCCACCTACTTTGATCTTGATAAATACTAGTGTACAAACATAAATCATGCTTTGGAAAAACTATTGACATGTTTATCCTATGGTCATTATCCCTATGTGACATTGTCCTTGGAGACCAAATGATAATTCTTCTAGCCCATAATCCTCATACCAAAATAAATCCATTATCCTTCCATACCTATTTCTAGACTTGGATTTCCCTTGTCATTGGTTTAAGGATTCTAATCCACCTATCTAACATCCTTCCATCATCCCATTCAATCCTGAAAAGAAGATTCCAAATGCAATAAGCCTAATCCATACAATCTTGATATACATCCTAGTGCATCATCCAAAACATTCCTTGGCTTTGTTCCTATCCTTGCTGTAGACCTTGATCCTTTATTCATATTATCCTCATCCTCACATTGTTTCGGGATGTGTCATTCCCACATCAAACAACATCGTTATCATCATCATCACCTTTCAATTGGTATTCAGCTTGACTAGGGGCAGGATCATATTTATCCTTGGATTCTTGTGCACGCTTGCTCACTTGCTTGTAGGCATCATTCACATGCATTTTTTACGCTCCTCAAAGCATTTAAAAATCCATAAAAATCATAAAATTTCTTGAAAAAGATCCAAAACATCATAAAATTTCCTGAAAAATTCCAAAAAAATCATTAAATGTCTTGAAAAAAATCTCTAAAAAATCATAAAATGTCCTAAAAAAATCCTCAAAAAATCAAAACATTCAAATAACTTCTAAAAAATTCCCAAAAATAGAGTCAAAGTCAATCATGTTTGTCTTTGTCATTATCAAACTATGATGCCTTTGCGATGGACGTAGGCAAGGCTATCTGTCGATGTGCCCCCGAGGCATTAGGTCAATCTTTAGATGTTGTCAAATAAAATCATGATTCAGTCCTTTGTTGTCGAAACAAAGTCAAGGGTCATGTTAAACTATGAGGTCTCTACGCATTGCTACGTAGGCAAGGGCATCTATCGATGAGCCCCCGAGACCCCCTAGGTCAGTCTTTTAGGGTTCGTCAGGTTAGTCAAAATAAATCAGACATTGCCAACTCAGACACGACATAATCATCTTCATTTCAAACAAAAATCCTGAATTAATAAGACAAGCAAGATAATAAATCTCCAAGTCAAATCAATCATTTGTCAAATCAATCAAACCAGTCAAATTGATCATAATTAATGGTCTTATACAGGATGTGTCCTTCCTGAAACTAGACCTTGTCATTATCCCCTTTTTTCATTTGTCTTATACAGGTAGTTGCATGATTGAAACCAAACTTGACATCTTATACGACATGTTTCTTTTCCTAAAACCAGGCCTTGTCAAACTAGTCCACCCATCACTCACTTCATTCCTTAACACACTTGGCAAATAATTTGAATGGTTATTGACCTTGTTGGTCTATTTTGTCTTATCTTTTGGATTTTCTTTGGTCATGTTACTAGCTACCTTGAGGATGTCCCATGAAGGATTTAGAGGAGTGATGATGTCTCATGACTCATCTTTTATTTGATTGTTGTTTGCAGTTTGTCTTGACAAAAAGGCTGGGGCAACTTTTCCCTTAGTATGAGTTACGACATTCCTTGTCTATGACTGTCTGTTCTACAAATGGATGACCTTGCACACCTTGGTCTATGTCATACCATGGTGTTTGTTGTCCATTTGTTAAATTTTACCACTCAATGATGATAAAGCACTTTGTAAAGCACAAGAAGCTTCATCACCTTCATCGTATTTCATATCTCTTGCATCTTTTCTTCATCATCCTTATCAATTTCCCTCTATCATTTTTATCCTTCATCTTCTAAGTCCTTTCATCCATTTTGAGAGCACATCCATGTTATTATCACTCCCATGTCCTCTCGAGGGGGCATACCACTACCTCCTCGTCACCCTTCCTCATTCTTCCTTTCACTGGGGCATATCTTTTCTTTGAAACAATGTGGTAGGCTGCATTGTCTCAAAGAGGGGAAAAATGTAGATGCATAAAAATTTCCTCATAACCATTGCATGTTTTATTCCATCATCTGCATAATCATTTCTTTGCATATGGTCATTACATGTTTCATTCATTAAATATTTCATTTGATCATTCCCATAAAACCATTAAATATTGCATAATAGTTTATAAATCCATTTCATTTGAACATATTTAAATAATCATTAAATATATCCTTCATTAAGAAATTTTCACCTATTTCATAAATGCATTCACATAAGCATTTCATAATCCATTTCATTTAAATATGTTTGCATAACCATAACTCATCCATCATTAATCCATAATCATTTTTACATATCAATTTCATATTTCATGCATAATCATTTATCAATTGTTAATTGATCATTTAGCCCATTAAATTATCATTAAATTATCATTTGCATTCATACACAAGCCTTTTATCCATTCACCATATTCCATTGAATAATGAAAATTCATGAAATCAATCAATCATTTAATCCATAATCATTAAATATATCCTTCATTAAGAAATTTTCACCTATTTCATAAATGCATTCACATAAGCATTTCATAATCCATTTCATTTAAATATGTTTGCATAACCATAACTCATCCATCATTAATCCATAATCATTTTTACATATCAATTTCATATTTCATGCATAATCATTTATCAATTGTTAATTGATCATTTAGTCCATTAAATTATCATTTGCATCATACACAAGCCTTTTATCCATTCACCATACTCCAGTGAATAATGCATATTCATGAAATCAATCAATCATTTAAGCATAAATTATCTTATTTATTAATTTTTTTCAAAAAGGCATTTTTCCATCTCACCATTTATCCCACATTTCTCCCACAACTTGAATTCACCCCATGAATTCAACTATAAAAGCATGTTTTTTCTACACATTTCAGGACACACACGAATTGCAATCTTATTCTAATCTCATCCAATTCCATAGAGCTTCCTATGCTTTTGCTTGTAAAATTTGAGAGCAAATGCAAGAAATTGTGGAAGAGGATAACAATGGAGTGAATTTCTTGTGAATGCATATGGGTTTTTCATAGTTTAGTTTTTTTATTGCATATGTTTTCATTTTAGAGAAACTTCATTGATGTCATGTTGAAAGGTTGATTTGGGTTTATAGATTTAATCATTTAGCTCTTTCAAATTTTCAGCATTACACATGTTCTATTAATGCTTTTACTTATCTTTGTTGTTGTATGCTTTGGAATAATTGGATGGTATCTATTAAGAAAATTTAAGAAGATATTCATTCACCCCGCCCTCTCGGTATCTTGGATATTCAACAATTGGTATTAGAGCTTGGTTCCTCCAGAAAATCCTAGCAGCTTGAGGGAGATCCTGAAGATGGAAAAATTGAATGATAAAGAAGAGCTTCGAGTTGCACTTGAGGATCTTAACAAAGTTGAAAGTGAAAACAGAGATCTAAGAGAAAATCTTGAAGATGCAAATGAATGTGTCTAGAAGTTAAAAGAGAAATTGAGAAAGTTCAAAGAAAGGCATAGGGAAGTAACTAATCAGTTGAAGTAGGCTAATGAAGAAATTACTAGTTTGAAGCTGCAAGTAGAAGAGAAGAAAAGAATTGAAGAATTTCTGAACAAATTGTTACAAAGCAAGTCTGATGAGTGCACTAAGCTTGAACAAGAAGTGGTGAATCTGAAAGTAGATCTAGAGAAAGTGAAACTCTGTGAAAATAATTTCAAATATAGCTCAGACAAGCTTGATGAATTGATTTCAGGGCAGAAACCATGTAAAGAAAAAGGTGGCTTGGGAATGGAAAGAGGTGAAAACTCTAAGGATAACTATAAGACTCAGAATAAAGGAAAGCAAAAAGGAAATTCAAGGAACTTTGCTAGGAGACCCCCTGTAAGACAACCTAATGCACAAAGGTATCCATATTTTAATGGCACTTGTTTTTCATGCAACAAATTTGGTCACAGGGAAACAAAATGTAGGAGTAGAATGAATCAATTTCCTAGTTCCTTCTCTAGTCAATGTTTTGCATGCAAAAGAATTGGACATAGAGCTAGTGAATGTAAAACCTTGATGATGAATCAGTTTAATGGAGGAAGAGTGAATCAATCATTTAATGGCTATTTTTATACTTGCAAAAAGGACATAAAGCTAATCAATACAAAACAAGAGTCAGTGTAAGTCAAACTAATCAGAGAAATGTTGTATGCTATAATTGCAACAAACCAAGACATATCTCAAGATTTTGTAGAAGAAAAAAGGGTAAGAAGACCAATCTGGTAGAAAAGAATGAACCTATGAAGAAGGTTGAAAATGATGAGATTAAGCAAGAAATGAATAAGTTTTGGAGGAAGAAAGAAGAGACTGAGATGACAGATGCATCTGTGCCCTCATCCGGTACAAACAATTCCTCCAAAAATTAGAACTAACAAGGTCTTAGGGGGAGCTTTAATAGAAAATCACTTGAACCCCTTTGATGTTTGGCATGCTAGTCCTTGGCATGAAGATATGCTATAAAAAATTATTAGCTAGAGGTTATGCAAGTGGAACTAGAAGAAAATATGAAGGCTTGATCTTTTGTGGAGTGAATTAGGGTTTTTCTGAGCAGAGAAGAAGATATTTTAGAAGCTTTTTGAAATCTGTTGGATTTAATGAGAATTAGGGCAGATCATTGTTTTATAAATAAAATATGTAATGAATTCTAATCACTCATGCATTTGAAGAAATCGAAGAGCTTTTTGGAGAGTTCTTGAAGTGATTTGGAGTTTGAGCAGTGCAAACCCTAGTTCTAGTTCATCATAAAGAAAGAGGTATTTTACTTTTCTGTGCAGTTGTAGGTTTGTGTTCTTTGAGTTGTTTGAATTTGAAATTTGGAAGAATGGAAACCTCTATAAGTTGTTCAAGTGTCAGAAATACCTAGACCATCCTATAGGAAATATTCCTTGAAGGTTTTCAAAGATGACCCTATGGGTGCATTCTCATCAATTCCTCATGGGGTTATGCCGACCAAGGACTCGAGAATGTATATTTGAGTAAGGACCGAGGAATTCAATCACAAAAAATTGATCGACATTTTGTAGAACGAGCTTACTGGAGATAGTTTCTTGGTAAAACCTGAATACTCAAATCTGGTTGCAAAGAGGTTAGACAAATGGAACAACTTTTCCAACTTCAGTTATGTGGTTGATGATGGATTTGTGGAACTAGTCCTAAGCAGAATACATGATAAATTCCTATGGACTAACCGACCTCACCTAATTAGAATCCAATAATCAGAAAGAGAGTGGAAAAGAAGCTTAGAGAAGATGGATTTACTGATGAGCAGATTGTGCTTGGAAGGGCTAAGGGAGAAGAGTTGGAGGGAGAATCATTTGGCCTGAGGAGATCCGACAAGACTTCTTCTAAACCCTCTGTAGCTCCTAGAGTAAAAATTTAACCCTATACTTCTGATAAAGGTAAAGGCTCGGTTTCCTTTGGACCTACTACTAGATCTAGGAAGAGGAAAGATACTCCTTCGATGGCCCTTGGAAAAAGAGGAAAGAAAGAAAAAGCTACAAGGGAGAAAAATCTTAGCATAAAAAATTATCAGGATGAAGAGGAAGAGGGTCCTGCTGCGAAATTGGTGAGGAAAAGAAGAGGAAGTTTATCTTCTAGTGAAGGAAATTCTAAGGAAGCTATTGGTTATAAGAGAGTGCATGTTGTGTCATCGTCTGATGATGAGGAAGAGCAGAAATTTGGTGTTCATGTGCACACCAAACTAGAGTCAAAGAAGACTAAGGTGTCTAAAGAAGCCTCCCAGACCAGAGAGAAGAATAGGACAATCTGGTAAGTTCTAGTCCCCATTTCAAATTAGAGGCAACTCTCAATTCTTTGCTATATTTTGAAAATATGATGAAGCCTACAAAAAAATATTATGATGGTGTTGGAGAAGAGGATAAGAAAACATTGATTTTAGTTGTCATTCAATATGTTATCATGTCCTAGAAGTAAAGTGGGATGATGTAAAGAAAGATGCACCTAAGAATATGTGGGCAGCTCTAATGAAAAGGAGATCAAAGTTTGTTGTACTTGAAGAGAAAATTAGGAACAATGCATTTGATAAAATTGGGTCTTCTCTGACCCTGGATGATCTAGAAACACTAAAAAGGATTTGTACAGATATGTTCCAGATGAAGAAAAGGGTAAATATTTTGATGAAAAAGGACAAAAGGCAGTTAAAGAAGATAAGGAAGGAAACCACAAAACTAATTTGGAATACAACAAAGAAATATGGCATGTTGAAGACTTATGAAGATGTCTCTACTAAAAATGTTGAGGAAGATATTCCTCTTGATACAAGTGATGTTGGTATTTTTGAAGACATTGATGTTGAAAATGATGCCAGTGGTGAAAAAGATCCTCCAGAAATTGAGAAGCAAAATGAAGGTGAAGTTCAGCCTGAAAAATAGGATGATGCTCCTTAGGAGCACACTAAAGGTGAAAAAGGCAATGATGAAAAAGGTAATTTTGAAGAGGGAAAATGCAGTGAAGAAGAAGAAAAAGATAATCCAAAAGAAGAACAAAATAAACATGGAAAAGATGGAAATGATGAAGAAGACAACAAGGATAAAGATAAAGATGAAAAGGAAAAGGAAGAAAAGAAAGAAGTAGAAGAAGAGAAAGTGGAAGAAGAAAAGGAAAAGGGAGAGGAAGAAAATAAAAATGAGGAAGTTGTTGGGAAAAATGAAGAAAGTCAAAAGAAGATTGTAAAATCTCTTAAGCATCCCAAAGAATCATCCTCTGGTTAATGATTGTTTTCTTGTTTTCATGCTTTCTTTTGTGCCACCCTTTGTCCTTGATGTAAAAGGGGGAGTGAAGAATGGTGAAATACTGGTGTTAGGGGGAGAGTATTGTAAATAAGAGTTTGGAAGTTTTTGCAAGTTTTTTTTTTGAATTTTTTTTGGCCCATGTTGCCATCAATAAAAAAGGGGGAGATTGTTGGAAAAATGAAGAACATCTCATTTTGTTGTTTTGTGTTGTCATTGATGTCACCATGATATATGAGTTGCAACTGAAGACTAAGTCTGATTTTTTTCGGTATCTGAACCGGTATAATGCTTCTATCCTCCTATATCTTGGTCCACAATTGTTTGTTGTTGATTATTGCTGCGAGCAATTTTTGGAAATGGTTTATGGATGTTGTAAGCACGTACATTCAAGATCTCACTTATTCATATGCTTGTATGGTGTATCAACATTATTTTGTTGATTGCAATTTTTCTATTAGGTCTATCCTTGGCCAACCTAATGGATAAATAATGTAATTGTGAATCAATTTTGTTTTGTGGATATATGTGTGACCTATCTTAGGTCTATGCTGACATGATGTAGTGTGTTGAGCATTTTAATTCCTTTTTGGGAAGATTTTGGGAAGCTTGTAGCCGACAGTTGGTATTTTTTTGATAAATAAGAAGTGCATCTAATTAGGTCAGCCTAATTGATTCTTGTGGATGAATCAAGTATATATATTGGATAGTTTTTGAAGACTGGAAAATAGAATATTTAGTTCTGAATGCGAATGTTTGAAGAAGTGTGAATATGATGAAGTGTGTCAAGTTATTTTATTAAGCTTCATTGGAACTGAATCAACACTCATTAGGTGTACTTTATCAATTCATTTTCTAGTTGTAACTGTATAGGTAGTGAGCCTTTGTATCTTATAACCGGTTATACTATATTGTGAGCTAATACTCACTGTGGTTTTTCCCATTGTGGGTTTTCCATGTAAAAATCCTAGTGTTCATGTGTTTTGTGATTTCATGTTCTGTTAATGATTTTACTTATCTTTGTTGTTGTATGCTTTGGAATAATTGGATGGTATATGTTTAGAAATAAAGAACCACCCAGACAAGCAAGGAGAAATAGAAACAATGGCAACAAAGCCTCCCAAACCCATCCTCCACATGAACATCTAAACTTTATCAGACCAAAAGAAGATCTCCAGCCACTAAGACCCAATAGTCCCTTTTGTCATTTGAACCCAAACTCCCCAACAACAGGGAGTTTGTACCCTTGAAAGATAGAAATCATTAACCTGAAGAGATAGCAACAGGTCATATCCAAACTAGAAACCAGCTTCCACAAAGAAAAAAAGAGCCTCCAACAAAAAATAAACCTCAAAGACTAAAGGAGGATAAAAACCCAAAACTAAACCTAGAGAGAATCACTGCCCAAACAACCCAAGTTGGTCACAAGAAACACCACAAGCCAAGGAAGAATAGCTCCACAAGATAAGCCTTCAAAAAGGTAGTTCAAAAAGTAGCCAAAAACCAGAGGAGCGGTGATAGCCTCCACCTCATCCTGATGAAGCAAAATTGTTGCGTCCCAACTGGATGACAACAACATGCTCTGCAATACCTCAACCTAATTGGAAGATGACAACAACTAGCATGAAGTCGTCGCTACCCAACAGTGCAACATCAACGACCTACCTAGCCATAAGTCACCTCCAACCAGTAAACCATCTACATCCTCTAAATTGTCTCCTTCTCCACCTGCATCGTGTCTAGAATTCAAATTTCCCCCTTTACTCCTCTTCCCGATCCCTCTCCTCTCAATTCTTCATAGAAAAATATTATATTTACTATAGATTGGATACGTTAATTTTTACTTATGATGATTATTAAATTTGATTTCCTAGTTGATTATTATTTTTGAAATTTTATGATAGTTGCTTCGGTTATTCATATTCTTGAGAAATACTAACACCTACTATTGAGTGAACAAGTGAATTATGCCAATGGTGGTAGGGATCACATAACTACTTCCATTTCTTTACCCTTGTTAATTTTCAATCGTGTCTTGTGGGGAGAAAAAGATCGTGTAATATTTTGATTTGTTTTATGTATCATGTGGTTTTGTGAATATGTGAGAGCTTATTTTATTATTTTTTTGAGATATCCTTTATTATGGTTATTCTTGGTGATTTATAGAGTTCTTATGAGGTTTTTAATTATGTTTATTGTTTAAAAATTTTCCTAGGTGATAGACTTATGGGTTAGGGGTCATTCTATCTTATAAAACCCCTTAAATAAAGTTTAGAACCCACTCTAATTATCCACTTTTGAAAAGTGGCGAAAATTAGAGTTGGTTGGGTAGTTAGGTGGTTAAGGAAAGGTAATTTTTGTTCTCCTTCAATATATTCTTTCTCCTTGAGTGGAGAAGGGGGTATCTTTTCTTTTGGGGGAGGGTTTTGGAGTTTCTTTGAGTTTTCATTTTGGAGAGGAAATTTTAAGTGGGAGGAAGAAAGAGAAGGGTGGATGAAAGAAAGGTGGAAGAGAGAGCTTGGGAAGTCTTCTTCAAATTGGTTAGAAATTCTAATGGTAGAATGTAAACCCTTTATTTATCTTTGTTTTGATATGTGGAAGAAATTTTTGGGTTGTGTTGCTATGTTCATCAAATTTATATGAAAATAAATGGTAGTACTTATGTTTATTTGTTGTGGGTTATATTGGAACTCATTTTTGGTTATGAGAACCCCCTTGTCAACTTTGAATATAAGTAACCTTATATGTGTTTTAGGTGAAGAAATATTAGGGTATGAATGATATGGTTGCAATGTGCCAAGTCTAAATATGTGAGTAATAATAATTAAACTATTACTTAAGGTAGAAAGGAGAAACAATAATAATTTTGGATCAAAATATATTATGATTCTAAATTTACTCAACATTAATTCACTTGGCCTTAAGTGAAATTTCACTCAAGGTCAAGTGAAATATTAGGGTATTCAAAAATTATTTTTATTTCCATAAAAATATTAAGGTATTTTATCTTTTGAGGGATGGTTTTGGAGTTTCTTTGAGTTTTCATTTTGGAGAGGAAAATTTAAATGGGAGGGAAGAAAGGTGGAAGAGAGGGCTTGGGAAGTCTTCTTCAAATTGGTTAGAAATTCTAATGGTAGAATCTAAACCCTTTATTTAGCTTTGTTTTGATACATGAAAGAAATTTTTGGGTTGTGTTGCTATGTTTATTAAATTTATATGAGGATAAATGGTGATTCCTCATGTTTATTTGTTGTGGGTTATGTTGGAATTCATTTTTAGGTATGAGAACCCCCTTGTAAAATTTGAACATAAGTAACCTTATATGTATTTTAGGTGAAGAAATAGTAGGGTGTGAATAATGTTGAGGCCAAGTGAAATAATATTGAGTGAAATTTGAAATTGGAATATTTTGATCAAAAATTAATTACTTATTTTTTCTAAAAGTAGTTTTCATTTAAGCTACTTTGGTTGAAATTTCACTCAAACATTATTTTAAAATTCTTATTGTTTCTCCTTTCTGCCTTAAGGTGATTATATAATGTTTTATTCTATAAATTTGACTGTCAAATAAGGTAAGTGGATAATAGTTGTATTTTATTTAAAAAAAAATCATTGAATATAACATTACAATAGTTGTTGAATGAAAAGTGTTAGTACAACATTTGTCAAGTGTTCTTAATTTCAGAAGGAAATGTCCTCCTTGAAGGAACAAATTGATAATTGAGTTATGATCATATGAATCAAGAAGAAGAAATGAAATTTACTCCTTTTGGTATGTCTTATGTAGTAGGGATTATTTAGGATATCCTTGTAATTAAGTATATGAAGAAATCCTCTAGACAAATAGTGTCTCTCCTACCTCAAACTAAGTGTGAAACATAATTGAAGGCATCATAAATTGGATGTTTTCAACTACACAAAAGGGTAATTCTAGGAAAAATATCATGCTTTGAGTCATAAAAAAAATAGGGTTAGTATTGAGTTTAAGTGATCAAATTTTGGGCATGACAAATATCACTAAATTGAAGAACATTTTGGGAATATATTGTCGACACCCTCAATTGTCTTCAATGACAACCACGTTAGAGGGAATTATTGCTCATGTTAAAACCCTCACAAGACAACACAAGTGATTTGAAGAGTGGCAAGAATACTCATGGCTTTTTATACAATTAAATTAAAGATTTAGGGATATCCAAAGCCCAATTAGCACAACATTTTATCAATCCTAAAGATTACCCATTAATGTACATAAGACAAAATTTTCCATTAAATGGTGCACACATGAGGGTATCACAATAAATTTTGTTGGTGTAGGTTTTTATTTTCCTAGCTGGTTAATTTGTTTTTCCCTTAGTCCTAGGTTTTTCTTACAATTTATTAAGCTTGCTTAAAATAATAAAGTGAGTTTATTACTAGAAGATAAGTGTGTGGTGTCCCCTTCCTTAAAGGGTGGAACCACTTTCCACTTTTGGTGGCATCCTCCACTTTTTGTGGTTGATTCCTATTGGTTGGATTTTCCACCTACCTCTTTTCCTAAGTTCTATATAAACTTACTACCTAGCTTTTATTTGCATACTCTTCCATCTTCTAGCAATCTTTGCATTGTATCTTTTAGCTTGGAGGCTCTTAGTGCAACCTTGTCACATTGGCATTGCATAATCTCTCAGAGTCCCGGTTTGTATTCTTATGCTTTTCTAGTTTATGTAACTTTGATTTTATCTTAAAATGTTTCTTGGGTTATTCAATCTATTTCAGATTTCTAACTTGGTGTTAGAGCTTTTGTTTTGCGAAATCTAAGTTCATAGATTCCTAATTGAGAGATTTAGTTTCTTGTAAATATCTTGTAAATTCTCGTATGCTCCTCTCTTGCTTTTTGAACAATCTAGAGAATCAAAAAGGATTTGCAAAGATCTAATAACCTCTTCATATTGCATATGTCTTTTGTGAGATTCGAGTGATTGTAGCATTTTTGGTTATACTAGCAACATTTTTTACTATTCCAATGCATATAAAAGGCTTGAGAAAGTCAAATTTGGCTTTTGTTTCATCCAAATTGGAGATCATTTGACAAAGTTGAAAATAGGGGTTTGAAGCTCATCTAGCGAACAACTTTTTATTGATACATTTTCGGCCCAAACGATCCTTTCCATTGCGTTTAGAAGCCCAAAAACCCCTATTCTCATATAAAATTTATTTGTTTTAGATGAATTTTATTTTTGGAAAAAAATTCTTTTGCTAGGAGGGTTGTCACTGTAGGCTAAATTTAACCATTTAAAAAAAATAATAATATCTTTTTTCCATGGTGTCTATTTTCTACAAACAAGATATTGTTGGAAAGCTAGAGATGAGCACTTTCCATCCACAGAGGTATTGAAACTAATTTTTTTCTTTTTTTTGCTAAATATTGTAGGTTGAAGCTTTTAGGTGTAAATTTCTTCAAAAGGCCATAACTTTCACCCCGGTGATCCATTGTTCAGAAATAATTAGGCATTAGAAAGGTCTTGGAGAGAACTACACAACCATAAAACTAACTTTTCCATATTTTTTCTCAAGTTCATTTTGCATCAGAATTTGTAATTTTGGCTATTTGTAGCCTTTTGAGCATTGTATCTTGGAAAAGGCTTTGTAAACACATTGAATTATAAAGTGCCAACCTTATAATATTTAGGGGGGATGATCTTTAATACTATTGAAAAGGTTGGGAGTGTATTGATGAACTCTCTTTTGGTGTTCTTTTGTAATCATTTGAGGATTTTATCATGGGTTTTTCTACTCATCCTTCTATGATAATTTTGGATAAGGATAATTATGAGTCTTGGAAAAAAGGTATTATAACCCATCTCAAATGGATAAAACTTTTTCCTTACCTTTATGGGCTCATTCCTAAACTAGGCACACCTAGAAGGAAAACAATATGGGGTAATAGAATTGATCATGTATTAGGAGTGATTGGTTTGTATGTTGATACCTACACTATGTTGGTTATAGCAGACATTGAATGTCCCAACACACTTTGGACAAAAATTTGGGAGATGTTTGGAGGCCCTCATGTTTCTCAATTCCCAAATGATCCTACTATAGATTGCCTCATTCCACTTGATGATGCAGATAATGTACCCTTTGATGTTGATACTTTAGAGGAGTTTAAGTATTATGCACATCTTGAATGTTTAGATGACACATAATTCTCTTCTTTCTTCTCATCCTCATGTTGAGATTACATCAAAATCACCTATTGTAGATTTAGATTCTATAGATGCTTCTTTGAGAGCCTCTAGTGATTCATTGCAGCATGATCATTTATGTCTTCTAGATTCAGTCCATTGGGACCAATTTCTACCAGACATCTCTTATTTTTTGTAGATTCCCTCATCTCATATTTAGATGATACTATTGATGACATGTGTCCTCTCTTTGAGGACCACTCTTTTTTCCTTACATCTATTGTTGCTACTTTAAAGTTTAGATTTTATTCTTTGAAATCTTCCAATGACTTCTTACAATAGGATAACTATATTCTTCCTGATTCAGCTTGGGATGATCTCTTGACAGGTATTTTAGACTTTTTTATGGAGACACATATTGTAGATTTGGGAGACACTATTGAGTGTATTCATCTTCTCTTTGATGAAGATGTTTCTTCTTCATTTTTGTGAGGGAACAATCTCACCCTCTTGTTCATTCTCTACATGATCATTCCTTACACTTTTTCATGATTTTGGATACTTTGGATCATCGTTTGGAGAAGACATCTTTAGACGAGATAATTGAGTCTTTGGTTTATACTCTAGATCAATCTCTAGGAGATTTTGATTTGTGATCTTTAGTACTGTGGCCTAGAACACCTAATTTGATTGTGATAGCTTTCAACATTGATGTGGGAATACTTGAGTCAACTTCAAAGACTTCATACATCTTTCACTTTCTTCCTACATATTCCTTTCAGGACTTGGGAGATAGCTTGCGTACACCTTTGGTTTTGTTTCTTTCGAAGGGGAGGAATGTTATTCGATGATCGTGGACCATCTTCTCCATACAGTTTTGAACATCTACCATTGGATCTCTTTGGGGGGTCTACTTAGTCCTTCGTTTCTTCTCTCTCTATGCTACGGGGTGTTCTCTCTGTATTTGTGGGGGACTTCTTCTTCTTTGGGGTAAAAATTTGATATGTACATGGTTACCTAACATGGCCTCATTTTTCGAGACCCATAATTTTTTGCATCCTCCTAAGTTGTTCTTAAGGGGGGGTGTTGGTGTAGGTTTTTATTTTCCTAGTGGATTAATCTATTTTTACCTTAGTCCTAGAATTTTCCTACACTTTATTAAGCTTTCTTAGGATAATAAAGTAAGTCTATTACTAGGAGATAAGTGTGTGGTGTCCCCTTCCTTAAAGGGTGGAACCACTTTCCAATTTTGGTGGCATCCTCCACTTTTTGTGGTCAATTCCTATTGGTTGGATTTTCCACCTACCTCCTCTCCAAAATTCTATATAAACTCACTACCTAGCTTGTAATTGCATACTCTTGCATCTTCTTGCAATATTTGCATTGCAACTTTTCACCTTGGAATCTCTTAATGCAATATTGTCACATTGACATTGTATAATCTCTCTGAGTCCTAGTTTGCATTCTTATGATTTTCCAATTTATGTAACTTTGATTTTCTCTTAAAAAATTTCTTAGGTTATTCAATCTATTTCATATTTCTAACAATATTTTGGTTGATCATTGGTGGATGGTTTTTTATAAACCACCCAAAAATAATCTTGATGTCCCTTTATATTTCCTCCACAAACTATATGTAGAGTTTTCTTTAGGAAGTTAAATATTTTGAATTTAAAAATTTCTAAGGAGTAAGGAGAGGAATGCCTCAAGATAGACCTAAGGTAATGTGGGTAAAAGTACAAAGTTGTGTCACACTTTTGGCCAACTTATCAACATAAGTGAATTTTAGTATTTATATCTAAAAATCATTTTTTGTCAAACATATGATCTAATAAGATTCATTCTAGATAAGTTAGATATTTCCACAACTTTTCCAACTAAAATTGTCGGCTAAATACATGTGTAGCACCACTTTGAGGTCAATTTACCAAAAAAATGGAAGAATTTGAAAAACTTAATGTTTCAACAACTTCTATGCATGTTTCAACAACTTCACCACTTTGGTGAGGCTTCTCCGAGTGCTGACATTGGGATGCATAAGTAGGGGAAGGAAAGGGCTATGGGTGGAGGACATACTGTGGGAACTAGCAAAGCGAATGTGGATAGGCTAATGAAAAGGAAGGCTGTTGCAGAGGAAATCACCTACTACATTCGAAAGATGAAGACTCATGGATTTGTTGGCAAAGGTAAGGATATTTCTGATGATAAGGTTCATGTTAGTTCTTCTGATGAGGATGTGGTTGTGGGGAAAGGGATTGAGAACCTTGACAAAGAGGATGTTGATGTGTTGGGTTCGGCTCATGATAGTGCTAATGTGTTGTTGAGGCTGTTGAGATTCTGAACAATATGTAGTGGTGTTGGTTGACTGCCTTCTTTTTGGCTATTGGTTTGCTATCATTGGGTTGATTGTTGCGTAATGTTGTTTTCTATTTTTATCAATTGCTTTATTTTATAAAGGGTTTCGGGCACCTTCAAAACCCATTTTTTACCTCCAATAAAAACAACTTCTACGCATGTTAAAAATAACCTTTTGTAGATCCATAAGTGTAGTTTTCAATTTATATATATATATATTAATAGTTTACTAATTATTTATATTTTATATTTTATTTTTACTAAAAGTAGGTTATTAGCACAAAAGCCTTAGGTTGATTACCATGTTAAGTAAAACTAAACCTTACTAAAAAAAATTGAAAAAAATATGATGCACTAGTTTAAAGAATCTATATCAAGATGGTATATTTTTTTCTATTTTAGATCAATAGTTAATATAAAAGTTGACATCAAATGGAAACAACTATGTTTTAATACACACATTTTAATATTTATTTAAAAATACATATTTACCAAAATTAGAAAAAAATATATCCATGCACTAAGGTTTCAAGTAATAAATGCATACAAAAAATTTGAAGGAAAAAAAAAAATTACTATATAAAGATTGACGTTTCATGTAACTTCATTTTTCTGTATTTTATCAGCAACTAAATTATACTATCAATTTATTAAAAAAAAAAAATATTCAAACAATTTTTTAATTTTTTCAAAAAAATACAAACATAAAGTATACTAAAAATACATATTTTAATAATTTACTTTAGGGTATGTGCAAGATCATTATGGAAAAAACATGCCCTTAAGTGGCGATAAAATTCAGAAAAATTAGAGTTAGGCAATTTGACAAAAAAATTGAATAAGTTATCTATATTATTTCAAAAATATGTAAGAATAGAATCTGTAGCAAATTGAATGTAGTTTCTAAACTACTAGGTTTTTTAAATCTATTTGATGAAAATTTGAAATTTCAATGCAGTAGCAGTTAAATTCTAGGGAAAAAATAAGTAGGTGTTTGGTGACCACCCTAACCACAATAAAATGATAATATTTTTTTATAATATTTAAAATATAAGTAGAGGACTCATGTCCCGATGTGATGCATATTTTTTTATAATTTTTTATTACAACTTTTTAAAAAATATAATAACTTGTATGTCTGACCACCTTAACTTGGTCAAAACTTCATGAAATTCATTTTTTTTTATAATCCTATCTAGTATGTGAATCGTAGAATGTGACACATGTTTCAGATTCAAAAAATGTGATACCGTTTGAAAACTATAGATATTTTTCAATCAGCCCATCAATCAGGACTTTAGTCGTAATTCAAATAGAAAATGAATAATAATTATTTATTAAATTCAAAGTAAAGCATAATTTATATTGGTGGAAAGCTGAGAATCTGCTTTAAAAACCCTTTTCGTTTCATCAATTTTGGGTAAAAAAAGTCATCAGCCACATACCCTACACATACCTATCATATCGCCACTTTTTGGCCCATCATGATCCTGCACATACCCTTCATTTCAAATTTTAAAACATATATCACACTTTTTAGTGATTCTAGTTTAAAACTTGGATCAGTGTTGGTTGTTTTCTTTGTAAAAGTGTGACATGACTTTGTACTTTTACCCATGTGACAAATGCAAGGATATATTCCCCCTCCTATTCATTCTCTACCTCCAATAGCACACCCAAACATTGTTGTAGATGCAACAATGTAGAGCCTCAATGCCATACACTCTTTAACTAGTCTACACAACACAAATAAAACACATAGTGCTCTATCTCTCTTGAAAGGAAAAATTTCTTAGAAAACTTTAAAAAATCACCCCAAGGCTTCAAAAGTCAAGTCTTGACTATGCAAAGACAACTCAGTGGTTCATGTGATATGTTGGTTTCACAAGGGCATTTATGGTTCAACAAAGGCTAGAAATAAGGACTTTGTGAAATCTAAGGACTGGTTAAAACCCTAGCTACATTTTCATATCAATAATCTAAAAATGACTATAAATCATCAAATATGGTAGTTGTGTAATATTTTCTTCCTAAAACTAACCTAAATTTAAAGAAATTACAAAAGGTAAGGGTTTAGAGATTCTAATCTAAAATCTAAGATCAATCATAACAATGGCTAATGCTACAAATAGATAAATCCCCAATAAATCTATTCCTACTTAATCAAGGCCAAACCTACATTTCCATAGAAATGGTGCAATTTCCCAAGGAAAAGTGAAATATTTTCAAACTATAAACATCCATACATACACCCAATTACTGACATGATATGAGGAAACATTCAGAGTTGAACCATTACAAATAAAGGGTCAAACTAACCATACACTATGATTTACAATCAAAAAAACCTAAATGGTACGAGCAGTAGATTCATCAAATATCCTTAACCTTTCACCATCATTACAAATAAACTAAAACTAATAACTGAGAAGAAGAAACAAGAAACCATGAAACCTTCAAAATTAACATAGTAATTCACCAAATCAATCATCCAATTGTATTAATTTCTCCAACATTTTTGCTTAATAATTTCCAGTCCTCTCTCTCTTTACATATGAATAGGCATATGCCTTTTACAGATATTACATTTCAAATCAAGGGTTAGGATTAAATCCACATTAAGGGTCCAGATTGCATCTATATTTGATATTTGGTATATACTAAATTCTACCAACATATGCCCATTTTTCTATAATCAATTCTTGTTACATTTGAATCTAGGAAAAAAACAAATATCCCCCTTTTCTCAATCTCGATGAATATCCCTTTTGGAGAAATAAAATTATTTTCCTTTCAAAACACTTTTCCAGCTAGCACATATCTTGGCACAGATTCATATGTAGATCAACATTAAATATTGAGTCTACACTTTTAAATTTTAGGTTTTAACCTCCTTCACGACATGAATCCTTGGCACACATCCATAGATATTCCCCTTTTTGAATTATTTAATCTCCTTCCAAAAATAATTTCATGATAGCTCCTCAATTTTTAAAAAACCGCAACTTTATTTCAATATCTTGAAATCAAAAACCATCATTAGTAGCTCACATGCTAAAAATCGAATCCATAAAACATCAAAATTAAAATTGAATAAACTTTTTCAAAATTTCAACTTTGTCATAGAATTTCATAATTTAAACCTTGTCATGAAATTTTAGAGATTTTACCTTGTTAAGAAATTTTGAGAATTTGAAGCACTTTTGGAATTTCAGAGATTTTAGGCTTCTTGGAAATTTTGAAGATTTGAGGTAACTTGGAAATTTTAGAGATTTTATCTTGTTAAGAAATTTCAGGGATTTGAAGCACTTTTGGAATTTCAGTGATTTTTGCCATTTCGGGAAATTTTCTTTTTCAAGAAATTTTTAGAATTTTGAAAGGATCTTGAAATTTTTTGAAAATGGAAATTTCAAGATTTTGCAAGGGTCTTGAAATTTTCTAAAAATGGAAATTTTGGAATTTTTCGAGTTTCATGGATTTTCACATTTCATAGATTTTTGCAAGTTTTGGATTTTTGAATCTTGCAAATTTTTGACCTTCACGAATTTTTGTAAGTTTTGGATTTTTGAAAAGGTTTTGAACTTTTTTGAAAATTGTATTTCGAGGATTTTTGAATCTTGCGAATTTTTGACCTTCACATATTTTTGCTTGTTAACAATTTTGAAAAGGCTTTGAATTTTCATGAAAAATGGAATTTTGGGGATAAAAGGTAAGCCCAAAAGTGTATGAAAACCCTAAAATTCCAAGTAGATGGGAAATCTTCAAAACTCCATAACTTTTGACCTAGAAGGAATTTCTTAAAAATTTAAAAATCAACCTATAAGCCCAATTTTGTATTCTCTATCCATAGGTGCAAAAAAAATTTACATATGATATCCCAAAATTTACTTCAAGGTCTCCAAGACATTTTAAAATATTTCCTTATTCAAATCAAATCTGCACTTAATCTCAAAATAACCTCTCACCATAATCACCCAAAAGATGGTAAAACTGGAAATCAATAGATGCAAAATGTGGAGATCTAAAAAGAAGAAAGGGAGTCCCCATTTCAGATAGGGCATGTGTGCAAGGCACAACAAATGACGACTCTTCTAGGAAGATTTTCTTGAACATTTCAAGGATAAAAATCCATCTGAAACCCCAGAATCTCTAGTTAACTTCCAAACTAAGTTTCACAGAAGGAAAATCACTCAAAAGAGAAGTGAAATCATTAGTGAAATCAACTCACACCCATTCTAAGATCATTAGTTGTGTGTGCACCATGAGTTCATTCCACCTCATGAGAAGACAAAGCAACCAACATTTAGTCATGATAAGCTACATAGTTATTCCAACTTCAAAAGTAACCTGTACATTTATTTGCTACTAGTCAAGAATCCATAGCCCCAACAAGGTTATTGTTGCAACTCCTACAAATATTACTCTATTTCTAGTTAGGCATCTACTGCCTCGATAGAGTTATTCGCACACCCAAAAGTCATAATTTGAATGTTCTTTCAAGATTCTTATTATTTTTTATTTCCTTTTCTTTTGTTATGTTGACTCATAAGCATTGAAGCTTATCATGTGTTTGGGAATTACAATGGTCACTGAAGTGGAATTTTAGATTTTTCACTTATCACAACTTCTTGATGGAAACAACAGAAACCTCAAGAGATTACTTAAATGTGTTAAAGGGTTCATAAGGCTTGTGAAAGGACTCAAATAATTATTTCTTTCTAAGTGGCATTTTTTTGTGAAAGTCGACTACAAAAGATTATGTAGACTCTAGGATGACTTATGAATATTTATAAAAGAAATAGACATGAACATCCAACAAAATACCTTCTGACCATTCCATGAACAAGTACTCAATCAAAAAATAGAAAACCAACTCCTTCCTGAAGCAAAAGCAAACAAACCAAAGAAAACTAAAGCAAACTAACCTACAATAAAATGAAAAGAAAAATAGGAAAGCAAAACCTAATCTAGTTATTTACAAGAAACACGAATAAACAAGTTTTAGAAAACATGGAAAGACACATGACCTCGCATGTTTTCCCAAAATATTCAATAGTAAAAAAGTGCAAGTCATAGTTCATAACCTTTCTGGCTTGTCCTTGTACTCAGAGAAATACATCTTTGTTGTGTTACTTTCATATTTACTGGAAAAAAATAGACAAAATCAGCAATTGGGGTAAGTCTTCATGACCATGATTAATCCATAGGTAATTTTTTCCTTTTGAAAATCCATAATAAAATTGCTACGTTTCAGAATTTATAGCAGGGAAAGAAACAACTCGATGTGTTGCTTGTCTAGGTGAAAAGTCATGTTTATCATCTATTGATGTGTCTTGTGATCCATAGTCAGTATCACTAGTGTCAGGAGGTCGTAATTGATGATCCAACATTCCCCTCACATTTGAAAGATGCAAAGAAAAGTCATGATGTTATCGGTAAATAACTTAGGATGAAATTCAGATTGAAAAAATTCAAGCTGAGAATAATGGAACATTTCACCTGTTTGTATGTCTTGATGTAGCATTGGCAATGAAATCACATGAACATCTTCATATGTAACAAATTTCCGAATCGAATTCCCATTAAGAGCTATTACATATTGATCTTCAAACACATTTTCACTCACAACAATGTGGTCATATGTATTGATTATAATTACTAGATCTCCTTTCTTAGCATCCTTTGGAATTTCCTACACATCAATATTATGGTTAAGATGAGGATCATCATTATTAAAGCATAAATCATGTGGATTTCCTATGCCCAATACATCAGAATATAAAGGGGGGAAATTTTGATAGATAAGAAGACTCCCTAATTTCACCTTCTATGGATCTTGGCTCAAAGTTGTGATCACGTTTATTAAGAACATCAACTTCTTGAAAAGAAACTTCTGGTAACTCATTCAATTTACTTTCTTGTGCATCTTTTGCAAGGGAGGTAAGGAACTTTATGTTGGGTTGCTTCAATAGTTCCATTGTTTGGTTAACTTGTCTTATCGCTTTTTGGCACAACAAATACATCAATTTTGAGTGTCACATTATGTATCCTACACCAACTTGGTAATAATAACTCTTACTAACATATTTTGTATTACAAGCTAGACCAATCCTTCACAAACTTTGTAAAAAATTAAGTGTATCTTGTCTATACTAAATCCTCATCATTGGTCTAGGAAGTTTGATTGATAACTTATTTCTCTTGTTACTCATCCAACTCTGTTGAATATTTTGTTTCAGATGTTTGACTATCTTCCCTAACAACAACACTCCTTACTTCTTCAAGTTCCATTACACTTGGACACTCATCAACTTTTTTGTCCCAAGTATTTTAGACTCTTCTTTCTTGCACCTAATTTCCTCCATGGTTGTTTTATCATTTGTTGTTTCATACTCTTCTAGTTCAATATCTATGGGATCCATGTCAGTTGCATTGTACTCTCTAGGTAGCTCATTATCACTTGTATATGGTCGTTCCATCAATCCCAATTGACTTTTAACTTGCTTGATTATATCTTCACATGAGGAATAAGTAAACTCTGAATGAGGTGCATTATGTACCCTACACCAATGGGATAGAAGAACATCTTGTAAACATAACTTTCCCTTAATACTTAGCTGCTCATTAATCAATTCTTTGAAAGCTTCCCTTACAACATAAAAAAAATTATCTAGATTTGCAAAACCCAAGGGTTCATGCACTTCCCAGAAGAAAATTTTACATCCCCATTCTTTCCAAAGAGGTCAAACAATTCAACTCATTGTGCCTGGAGGTATAATGAATCATGCATTTTTCTAGTAATACAAAATGAAGAAAACTATGAGGATACAACTACTTATTTAGAGCCTCCTGAAGCTCAAAAATGTCAGCCTGAGGACTATCTTCACAATAGGAAATGTGAAATTGTTGTCTTTCCATTTCAACTCATATTTTTATATTTTCAAATTTTATTTTTTGGATTTTTTACATATAAAGAGATTTATCATATCTCAGAATTGTAACATAAAAAAACACTCAAGCTTCCATATTTGTTGGATATGCAAGCCCTTCTTCTAGACCCAATTTTTTTGATGAGTGTTTTTTCACTACACAACACAGATACAACTTAGAGTTCTCTATCTCTCTTGAAAGGAAAATTTCCTTAGAAAACTTCAAAAATTCACCCTAAGGCTTGATATGTCAGGTCTTGACTATGTAAATACAACTCAGTGGTTCATGTGATATGTTAGTTTCAAAAGGGGAATTTATGGTTCAACAAAGGCTAGAAATAAGGGCTTTGCAAAATCTGAGGACTGGTTAAAACCCTAGCTATATTTTCAAATCAACAATCTAAAAATGACTATAAATCATCAAATATGGTAGTTTTGTGATGTTTTCTTCCTAAAATTAACCTAGATTTAAATAAATTGCAAAAGATAAGGGTTTAGAGATCATAATATAAAACCTAAGATCAATCATAACAATGGCTAATGTTGTGGATAGACAAATCCCCAATAAACCTCTTACTGCTTAATCAAGGCCAAACCTACAATTCCACATAAATGATGTAATCTCCCAAGGAAAATTGAAATATTTTTCGACTATAAACATCCATGCATACACCCAATTATTGGCATGATATGAAAAAATATTCACATTTGAAACATTACAAATAAAGGCTTAGACTAACCATACACTATGATTTACAATCACCAAACCCCAAATGGTATGAGTAGCAGATTCATAAAATATACTTAACATTTCACCATCATTACAAATGAACTAAAACTAACAACTGAGAAAAAGAAACAAGAAATCATGAAACCTTCAAAATTAACACAATAATTCATCAAATCAATGACCTAACTGTATTAATTGCATCTATATTTAATATTTGGGATATATTAAATTCTGGCAACATATGCGCCATTTGTCTCCAATCAATTTTCGCTACATTTGAATCTAAAAAGAAACAAATATCCCCCTTTTCTCGATCTTGATGAATATCCCTTTTGGAGGGTGTTTTCGTTTCAAAAGACATTTCCAACTAGCACATATCTGGGCATGGATTCATATGTAGATCAACATTAAATATTGAGGTTACACTTTTAAATTTTAGGTTTTAACCTCCTTGGAAACATAGAGTCTTGGAACACATCCATAGGTAGCTCTCCTTTTTGAATTATTTAATCTCCTTACAAAAATAATTTTAGGATAGCTCCTCGATTTGTAAAAGGCCACAACTTTATTTCAATTATCCTAAAAATAAATAAACCATCATTAGTAGCTCACATGCTAAAAATCCAATTCATAAAACATCAAAATTAAACTTGAATAAACTTTTTTGAAATTTCAACTCTGTCATAGAATTTCAAAATGTTAACCTTGTCATGAAATTTCAAAGATTTTACCCTTTCATGAAATTTTGATGATTTTAGGCAACTTGGAAATTTTGGAGATTTTACCTTGTTAAGAAATTTTGGGAATTTGAAGCACTTTTGGAGTTTCGGAGATTTTAGGCTTCTTGGAAATTTCGAAGATTTTAGGCAACTTGGAAATTTTGAATATTTTACCTTGTTAAGAAATTTCAAGAATTTGAAGGACTTTCGGAATTTCAAAGATATTTCCATTTCAGGAAATTTTCCTTTTTGAGAAATTTTCCTTTTTAGGAAATTTTCCTTTTCAAGAAATTTTCCTTTTTAGGAAATTTTGGGATTTTACAGGGTCTTGAAATTTTTGAAAATGGAAATTTCAAGAGTTTTGGGTTTATAGATTTTTTGCATTTAGGTGGATTTTGCAATTTTGGATTTTTGAAAAGGTTTTGATTTTTTTAAATTGAATTTTGATGATTTTTTGAATCTTGTGAATTTTTGACCTTCACAAATCTTTGCAAGTTTTGGATTTTTGAAAAGGTTTTGAATTTTTTCAAAAATTAAATTTTGGGGATTTTTGAATCTAGTGAATTGTTGACCTTTGAGGATTTTTACCTATTAAGAATTCTAAAAAGGCTTTGGATTTTCATGAAAAATGGAATTATGGGGATTAAATGTAAGCCTAAAGTGTATGAAAACCTTGAAATTCCAAGCAGATGGGAAATCTTCAAAACTCCATAACTTTTGACCTAGAAGGAATTTCCCAAAACTTTAGAAAGAAACCTAGCCTAATTTTTTATTCTCTATCCATAGATGCAAAAAAAATTACATATGATATCCCAAAATTTACTTTGAGGTCCCCAAGACATTTTAAAACATTGCCTTATTCAAATCAAATCTGGACTTAATCTCAAAATAACCTCTCATCATAATCCCAAAAGAGGGAAAAACTAGAAATCAATAGATGCAAAACATGAAGATGCAGAAAGAAGAAAGGGGGTCCTATTTCAGATAGGGCATGCGTGCAAGGAACAAAAATTCCCATTTGCATGGCATTGATGCTCTTGCTCAATTGGTTGTTGTTGGTGGACCATCCTTGTATACACATATTTGTGTGCCTCATCATTGCACTATGTAATAATTTATGTTTGGGCCCTCTCAGAGAGATTAGTGAGCCACCCCTAAACACATTAGAATATAATATCTATGGTATGACACCTACATGAGATGAGCCAACATCAAAGGCAAGGTGATGCAGGAGCATCTTGGGTTGTGAGAGTAATCTTGCATCACCCAAAAGTATTTGCTATAATTTTCTATAGTCTAGTTTCTAATGTATGGAATAATGTTTTGATGAATAATTTGATGTAATTTCTTTTCTAAGACCTTTGGTAGTTTCATTCCTATTGACTACACTCATGACGGTAACCATTTCAAAGCATAAAAAAGGGATATTCCATTATTGAATCCACCTTAGGAGTGGTAGAATCTTGCCTAGCATTATTTTGCATTATTTCATTTTTTATTGCATTAATTGGATATTCTCCACTTTGGGCATCTAGGAGGTAGTGGGTTTGCATTTTGCTTTCCAAGATCCTGTTGGTGGTGTGGAAATTGAAAACTAACATCCACTTTGGCCAATGGGTTTGAATTTTCATCAAGGAACACTAATGACATTTTTTATTTGTTGGAGTAGCCATGACAACTACATGGCCTTTTCAAGGAGGCAAAAAATTAATTTTGAAAGATACTGTAAGTTGTTTTTCATTGGTAGTTTAGAGCTTGTCATTTTGGGAGACAAATTTTGGGGGTGGAGAAGGTATGGTGTAGCATCTTCTTAGAGGGCATATTGGGAATGCTTTGTTTGGGTCTAAAAGTGTGTTACAGAAGCAATTGAAGACTGGAACAATTTTCTAGTTGAAGTTTGTAAGTAGCAGGTTGCAGGTGGAAGTTTGCATATGAAGGAGGATTTTTTATTGTTGTTTCATACCATTTTTATATCTTAAATCATATTATAACTCATTTTCATTGTTGTTCATTAGTCATTGAGACTATATAATCATATTTTCAGAAGTTGTAATCAATTTGTGTAAGTTGCATATCAAATATTGGAAACATAGTTGCAAATTTTTGTAACCAATTTGTTGTTATTGTTTATGTGTGTGAGTTTGTGCAAATGGTTTTCTATAGACCCCTCTTGCATTAGTGGGATTTGAGCATGTTGAAGACCCTTCATCACAAGGATATTTATGGAGGTAGCAAAGGAAAGAAAAGGAAAGCCATCAAGGGTTAGATAGGAGGAGACAAGTTAATCTTTTCTATAGGTAAAACTTGAAGTTATTTCATAGTGCATTTTATTTAAAATTAATATAAAAAATATTAGTATTAATGTATATTTAAGCTGGATAATAGTTGATGATAGAGGAAGAACTTGGAGAAGTTCATCATGGTACTCTTTCAACTATTGATTTTGGCCTAGACTTGATGGTATAATTTTTTGTCCATGTTTAACTTTTTTATTGTATGCACATCATTTATATTGTGATTGTTGCAAGTATGTGCAAGTATGAAGGTGTTGTCATTGATGTCAACTAGTTGACTAGTTGTTGTCATTGATGTCATGAATGATGGCTATTGGTTGTATATGTCAAGGATATTGAGAAAATTGTAATACATATGGGTTGTAGGTATTCAATGTTTGCTCTGAGTTTTGCTCCAGGATTTGTTGCTATGTTAGTAAGGATCTGAGGTATTGATCATGGCTATTAGAAGTTGCTATATCCAAATTTTGGGTTTCTAGATCATTGTATAGTGTGAGATATGTTCACTAGTTGTGAACTATGCTTTTCTGTGTATTTGGCTAAGGTCCAGGAGAAATGTTGTTGATCCATATTTCTTCTTGTTCACGTATTATGATTTGTGATTCTTAGGATAAGATGATGAGGTAGTTTTCAAGTTAATTTTGTTATCTAGAAAGTTTGGATCATGTTAAGGTTGTGTGTGCTTAATTGATTTATGTGTTTTACAAGTATGGTATTGGTCAACCTTGTTTTAAACACTAATTGCAAAATTTATGAAAGAAAGTTGAGACATGTTAGGACTTATTTAGGTCCTTGTTAAGAGTGTGTGCTTGGGTTTCCCTCATTCTAATTTCATCATAGAATTTTTTGGCACCAACCTAATTTGAATTTGTAAATGTAAATGGTATGTGGCCAACTTTGGATGAGTTTCAAAGTTGAAGTTGGTATAAATAAGTGTCAAGATATTTGTGAAAAATAAGTACAAGTGCAAGAGGAAGATAGATGTGAGATAGATGTGAAAAAAAGTGTGCGGTTGAGCAGATCAATGTGAAATTCAAAGTGGCAAGTTTTCAAAGGCAGTGAGTTGAAGGTGTACTCTATCATTCAAGTATTTCTACAAGTGTGAGTGAATTGTGGTGGAAATCTTCATTACATTGAGATAGTATTCTCTCTATAAAAAATCTATTATATCTTCTTTGTATTTATGTGGAAGTGACCCCTTCGGGTGGTTAACCCTTATTGGACAGTGAGTCCTATTCTGAGTAGTAAGTCATGTTTTGGTAGTGAGCCTTTGTATTCATTCTTGATATTCTTTATATTGTGAACTAATCCTCACCATGGTTTTTCATTTATTGGGTTTTCCACATAAATCTGGTGTTTTTGTGTGTATGGTTTTTGCTTCTTTTAGTTTTTTCATTTACACTTAATGATTAGTCGCATTAGCAGAGTAAAGGATTTGTGAATGGTAATTGATCTAACCTCTAGTGAAAGTTTTAAAGGTTAAAATTGCTACAACTTATTCACCCCCCCTCTCATTTGTATTGTTCAAAAATTGGTATCAGAGCTTGGTTCCTTGGAGAAGAGCTTAACCACTTAAGGAGGGTCTGGGATGGCGAGCAAGATCACTATTGAGTTTCCTAAGTTCGATGGGACCAACTATGCCCCTAGAAAATAAAGATGGAAGAATATCTATAATACTATGGATATGATGTTGAGAAAGCTTATAAGATTTCATATACTACTCCTACTAATGGTCCAAGTACAACTGATGAGATCAAGGTGCATGAAGCAAACAATAAGGAAAAGTTCATTATGAAGAATAGTCTATCACAATCCAAGCTAATTGAAGTTGCAAATCTAAAGACTATTGAAGAGGTCTAGGATGCATTGGAAAAGATTCATGAAGGAGATGAAAAGGTCAAAGATGCAAAGTTACAAAAATTGGAAGGACAATTTGAGATCCTACATACGTCTGAAGATGACAACATTAAATCCTATGTATAGAGAGTGGATGAGTTGCTAGGTGGAATGCGAGGACTTGGTGCAACAATGGATGAATCGAGGATTGTGCAGAAGATTCTTAGAATTATCCCTGATGCATATAGTGAAAAGGTATCTGCTATTGAAGAATTTGTAGATTACAAGACTTATACTAAAGATCAGTTGTTGGGTACTCTAACATCATTTGAAATGAGAAATCCTAGTTTGAGAAAATGGATCCAATTTAGAAATTGCTTTTAAAGCTACAAGTGTTGAAGATATGGATGAAGAAAACCTCGATGAAGTGGAAGTTAACTTTATAAGGATGAAAAAGGGATCTAGTAAGTATGAAGGTAAGTTACCTTTTAAATTCTTTAGTTGTGGAGGAATATGCCATTATGATTCAATATGTCGAGGAAGGGCTAAGAAGAATAAACATAGATTAAGCAAAGGAAACAATGGGAAGGTGATTAAGAGAGAATATTATGTAAATGAAGATGTTGGTATTTCTGATGAAGAGTTTGATTATGGAATCTTTTATGATAATGAATGCTTGTTCTTGGCTATAAAAGATGAATCTACTTCTGTTAATACTGAAAGATAGGTAAAGGAAAGTGCTCCGAACAAAGTTGAAGATATTGTGATATCTGCCTTTCATGCTAAACAAGAAAAGAACTATTGGGTTGTTGATAGTGGTTGTTCACATTACATGACTAGTGATAAGAGTAATTTTGTTAAACTTGAAAAATATGGAGGCATAGTTAAATTTGGAGATGATATTGGTGCTAAGATTTGTGGGATAGGTTCAGACAGTTTTGATGGCAAGCATAATATTGATGATGTCTATTATGTTAAGGTTTTAAGGCATAATATCTTGAGTGTTGGATAGATGTGTAGTAAAGGATATAATCTTGTTTTCAAGGATGAGAAATGTGAAATCAGGAAAGGATCTAGAATAGTGATTGTTGATGGAAAGAATTTTGAAGGAAATATTTATCAACTTAAGGGTGTTGATGGACATTTCTTTATGTCTCAGATTAATGATAGTTGGTTATGGCACCAGAGGATGTGTCATATGAATTTTGATAACTTGGTGATAATTAGTGTAGTACAAGCTATGAGATATTTACCAAGGATTACAAATCCTGTTAATGCTATTTGCAAAGACTTCCATGTTGGAAAGCAAGCTAGAAACAACTTCAAATCAAGGGGACAATCTACTACCAGACTGTTGGATTTGATTCATACAAATCTTTGTGGTCCTACAAGGGTGAGAATTCTACAAGGTGATAGGTATTTTATGCTTTTGATTGATGACTACTCTTGATATGCATGGGTTACTTTTCTTAGAGAGAAACCTGATGCATTAGAGAGATTCAAGGCATTTAAGGCTATGGTTGTGAATAAAGAAAATTTGAGAATAAAATGTTTAAGGTCTGACAGAGGTGGTGAATTCACCTCTAAGTAGTTTAACATGTTTTGTGAAGTTCATGGTTTAAAGAGGCATTTGTATGATCCTAGAGCTCCTCAACAAAATGGAGTTGTTGACAGAAAGAGCAAGACAATTCAGGAAGCTACTAGATCAATTATTATAAAGGTGGGTCTACAAGAAGTTTACTGGAGAGAATCTATCCATACTGTTGTTTATGTATTAAATTGAGATCAAGGAAAATCTAATAGTACTAAGACCCCCTATGAGCTATGGTGTGGAAGAATTCCTACCGTCAAGTACTTCAAGGTATTTGGAAGCAATTGTTATAACAGAAGGGATGAAGAAAATTTAGGGAATTTTGATGCTAGATGTGATGAAGGTATCTTCCTTGGATACTCTACTAGAATCAAAGCTTACAGATGTTTAATAAAATACTGAGAAAGATTGTAGAAAGCACAAATGTCAAGGTGGATGAAACATTAAAGAATTTAATTTAAGTTGAAGGATATGTATCGAATGAACCTAATTGCATAGAAGTCAAATAAGTTGTTGAAGAACAAGAGAAGTAGAATGAGGAAAAAGAGGCTTCGGTGGTGTCCCTAAAGACACCTAAATATGTGCAAAAGAGTCATTCAGAAAATAAAATCATTGGATACAATAGAAAAGGAGTATTAACAAGAAGCAGGGTTGTTGCACTGATGATGAAATAAATTTGTGTCTACTTTATCAAGTTGAACCTAAGACAATAAGTGAAGCATGTAAAGATGAGCATTGGATGAAAGCTATGAAAGAAGAACTTATGCAGATTGAGAAGAATCAAACCTGGGAATTGGTTCCTAGGGTGGCAGATAAAAACATAATTGGATCAAAATGGGTATTCAGAAACAAGTTGAATGAGAATGGAGAAGTGGTTATAAATAAGGCAAGGCTTCTGGGTAAGGGTTACTCACAAGTAGAAGGTATATATTTTCAAGAGACCTTTGCTCTAGTGGCAAGGATGGAAGCTATCAGAATGTTTTTAGCATTTGTTTCTCATAAAGATTTTAAAGTTTATCATATGGATGTAAAGTCTACATTCTTGAATGGTGAATTGGAAGAAGAATTTTACATGGAACAACCAGAAGGATTTCAGTTATCATATCAACCAGATATGGTCTGCAGATTAAAGAAGGCTTTATATGGATTGAAGCAAGCTCCTAGAGCTCTCTATGCAAGGTTGGATAGATATTTGATTTGGAAAGGTTTCAATAAAGGTACGACATATAGTAATTTGTATTTCAATTTTGAAAATGACAAGATCTTGATAGTAGTTGAATATGTTGATGATATTATCTTTGGAGAAAATGAAACAATGTGCAAATTTTTTGTTGAAGAAATGCAAAAATAATTTGAGATATCTATGTCTGGTTAGATGAATTTCTTTCTTGGGCTGCAAATCAATCAAATAAAAAAAGGGATTTTTATTTCACATTCTAAGTATGTAAAAGAAATGTTGAATAAGTTTGGGATGGATGGTTCCAAACCTATATGCACTCCTATGGTGACTGGTTGAAAATTGAGTAAAGATGATAATTCACCTAAAGCTTATCAGAGAAAATACAAATCGATGATTGTAGGACTTTTGCATTTAGCTGCTACTAGACCAAATATCATGCATGCAATTTGTCTTGTGGCTATATTTCAAGAAGATCCTAGAGAAACACATGTTGTTGCTATTAAGAGGATATTCAGATATTTGAATGCCACTTTAGATTATGGATTATGGTATCCTAGGGATACTGACTTTACACTAAGTGCTAATATAGATGCAGATTGTGTTGATGACAAAAAAAGCATAAGTGGTGTTGCATTCTTTCTTGGTTGTATATTGGTGTCATGGTTAAGTAAAAAGCAAGATTTAGTTTTCTTATCCATTACAGAAGTTGAGTATATTGTTTCAGCATCTTGTTATACACAAGTTTTTTGGATGAGATAGACAATGAAGGATATCAAAGTAATGTTTGATGATCTCATTTCTATCTTCTATGATAATAAAAGTACAATTAACATTTCAAATAATTTAGTGATGCACTCAAGGACAAAGCATATATCTATAAGGTATCACTTTTTGAGAGAAAAGGTCTTGGAGAATGAAATAAAGCTTGAGTATGTACCTACAAAGGATCATATTTCTAACATATTTACGAAGGCTCTTCCTAAAGATACTTTTGAGTATCTCTAAGAGAATTTGGGGGGTCATTTCCCCTCCTTTCTTGAACTAGATGCATATGGAGATGCATCATTCCAGTGGATCTATGGATCTATCTTCTTTCTGGACCGGTGTTGGCTACCTCTCAGGGGGAGTAGGTAGTATCTTGTGTTGTCATTGAGAATTTTTTTGAGAACTAGTAATATTCCTAATGTCAAAGGGGAAATCAATGAAAAATTATTTTCCTTTGCCATATATGTCAAAGGGGGGAGAAAGTATCATGTGAAAAATTTTATCTGCTGAGGGGGAGAAAGTAAAATCATGAGAAAATGTGTTCAAAGTTGTTGTGTTGTCTTTGATGGTTTTTCATGTGGCCATCAATGACAAAGGGGAGATCATTGCAAGTATGTGTAGGTATGAAGGTGTTGTCATTGGTGTCAACTAGTTACCTAGTTTTCAACTGGTTGTTGTTGTCACTTATGTCATGAATGATGGTTATTGGTTGTATATGTCAAGGATATTAAGAAATTGTAATACAGATGGGTTGCAGATATTTAGTGTTTGATCTGGGTTTTGCTTTGAGATTTGTTGCTATGTTAGTAAGGATCTGAGGTATTGTTCATGGCTGTTGGAAGTTTCTATATCTAGATTTTGGATTTCTGGATCATTGTACAGTGTGAGATATGTTCACTAGTTGTGAACTATGCTTTTCTGTGTATCTGGCTAAGGTCTAGGAGAAATTTTGTTGCTATGGATTTCTCCTTGTTTAGGTCTTTGACTTGCAGTTCTCAAGATAAGTTGATGAGGTCATGTTCAAGTTAATTTTTTTATTTGGAAAGTTTGGATCATGTTAAGGTTGTGTGTGCTTAAATGATTTATGTTTTTTACAATGGTATTGGCTAACCCTGTGTTAAACACTAGCAAAATTTATGGAAGCATGTTGAGGCATGTTGGGACTTATTTAGGTCCTTGTTAAGAGTGTGTGCTTGGGTTTCCCTCATTCTAATTCCACCATAGAATATTTTGGCACTAACCTAATTTGAATTTGTAAATGCAAATGGTATGTGGATGACTTTGGATGAGTTTCAAAGTTGAAGTTGGTATAAATAAGAGTTGAGAAGTTTGTGAAAAATAAGTACAAGTGCAAGAGAAAGATAGATGTGAAACAAAGTCTATGGTTGAGCAGATCAGTGTGAAATTCAAAGTGGTGAGTTTTCAGAGGCAGTGAGTTGAAGGTGTACTAATTCAAGCATGTCTGCAAGTGTGTGAGTGAATTGTGGTGGAAATATTCGTTACATTGAGATAATCTTCTCTCTACAAAAAATATCTTCTATATTCTTTGTATCTGTGTGGCAATGAGCCCTCTGGGTGGTTAACCCTTATTAGACAGTGATTCTTATTCTGGATAGTAAGTCCTATTTTGGCAGTGATCCTTTGTATTCGGTCTTGATATTCTTTATATTGTGAACTAATCCTCACGGTGGTTTTTCCTTTATTGGGTTTGCCATGCAAATATAGTGTTGTTGTGTGTATGAATTTTGCTTCTTTCAATTTTTGCATTTACACTTAATGATCAATCACATTAGCAGAGTAAAGTATTTGTGAATGGTAATTGATCTAACCTCTAGTGAAAGTTTTAAAGGTTAAAATTGCTACAACTAATTCCCCCCCTCTCAGTTGTCTTGTTCAACAGTGATTAATTAATATATTAATTTATATCTTGATTTTATTTTACTTTTGTAGGGTTCTCCAAATGTGAATGAGGTGTAACCTTTCCCAGTATGTTATAGTAGATCACTTGACTCAAGGTAATTGAATTGAATTGTAATTGAATTAATAGTTTAAAGAACTTGCAAAACTTATTGTAGTGGTTTACATGCCAATTTAAAATATATTATGATTATATGTACATACAAATAGTTTTACATTCTTGTCATATTTAATACAAGAAGTTAATAGTTGGTTCATCCATGTTGAATCCTTCTCAAGCAATGGAAAAGGCCTCATCGGTGGTATATGTATTTTTTGTAGAAGATATAATTTTATGTTTAGTAATATAGATTTTTAATTTACACATGTAACCTCTTTTTATTGTGTGCACTTCCTTCTTTGTCAATAATTATATATTAATTTATATCAATTTTATTTTACTTGTTATAGTCTATTCCACAATCCAACTATGTGGCTCCTCAACCATTACAATATGCTAAGTCTCATGACCATCTTAAGGTACCCCCATTTATTGAGCATTTGTCGAGAAAGAAAAAAAGAGGTGAGGTAATCAAGAATTAAATTTTAGTTTAATTGATAGTCTAGAGAAATTATAGTTTAGTATAGTTTTTTATTAGTGTTAAATAGGTTTTGCAGGGACCTAAAACCATTTACAAGGAAAATAAGATACAAGGAAAATAATCATCAAACTAACCAAAACCCAATGGAAACAACCAAACACAGGTATTCAAATCATCTCAAGCTGCAACAAATAGGTTTTGATGAGACCTTCAACCCATTATAACTAGGTTTTTTATAGGGGCCTTGAACCCAAATAAATAATCAAATTTTTTAAGGGATCAAAAACCCAACAGTCTACAACCACCAGACCAGAGCAAACCATCGACTCAATGTAAGTAGCATTGAGCCAAAAAAATCCAAACTCCCCACCTTGTAAGCAGCAATAGCTTCCTTGCAGCTCCAACCAACTTGAATAGCCATCCCAAAGTCCACCTCAATAGGAGAGGGAACCCCTCTATAGGAGAGGATGAAGAGAAATCCATCACCACCAAAGCCACCAATCTCCTACATAAACAAACTCCACCTCAATAGGAACACACAGGATAAAATTAAACTCTCCATTGAACCTATAACATGCAACTCCACCTCAATATGAGAAGGTTTTGCCTCAATAAGAGAATTTTGTACCTCTAAAGAAGAAATCAACTGTAGCACCCAGCAGAAAGAAATCACTCTAGTAGCATAAGCAATCACAACATCCTTAGGCACCAAGAGGGAAGGAAATAGGAAGAAAGGCTTAGAGATTACATCATCCAACAACATCAGTAACCCACACACCAAAAATTGGGTCTTCATGATAAACTCTAAAATTAGCCCCGCCAATAGCAGAAAAAAAAAAGAAAAAATACAACACATATTATGCTGGACTAACAAATAAGACTTTAGAAAAATCCTAGCCAACAACAACATAATGGGAATAGGGGCATCATAAATAGCCACCACCACCAAAATCATCTAGGAAAGAGAAAAACACAGCCCAACCAAAGAGTAGAAAACCATGAGCAACCACAACCACCAAACAATCAACAGAGAAATCCCAAGGGAGAAATGGAAAACTAAAAAGGAAGGAGGAAGAGAGCAGGGCAACATAAAGAGCACACCAAGTGCCCCAATACATCGATCAAAACCAAATATAAGCCCATACACAACCAAACCCTCCTCAAAGGGCCCAAAGCACACAACAAAGAAACTCACCAGCTAAAAAGACAACAAAAACAACACATCAGGTAGCAAGAAAGAACAAAAGAAAACTACCACTCACAAGCCACACCCACATCAGAGAAAGAGAAAACTCTCTGCCCAACCAAACCAATGATATAAAAAGTCCTCCCCCTAGCCTTCTGCCAAAGATAAGGACCAAGAGGCGAACCACCAGAAGAGCAACCCACAAAAACAATGACCCATAGCAACCCATCCACCATTAGTTGAAAAAACCCCAAGGGGAAAAGGGAAACCAAGGAGAGAGGGATCATAGAATAATCCAACAAAATGAGCACACCATCTACCCCAATACGCCGATCAAGGCCAAAGATAAACCATTCCACAACCAACCCCAACTCAAAGGACCAAAAGCACACAATAGGGGAACTCTCCAATTCAAAAGACACAATTAGAAAAAGAAAACCCAATAGAGGAGAAGTAACAGAAGAAAAAAATACTACCTAGAAGTCGTACTCACACCAAAAAAGGCCCTCCCATTGACCAATAGAAGGAAGTAGTGAAAAAATAGCTGAGAAAATGACCAAAGCTTTCACCAGCAACCCAACATCCATCCACGACCCAGTCGTGTCCGTCAGCCACACTAGACAACAAAACCCCACCACTTCCATATCAACTCCAACAAGCAAAACATAAGGAAGTGCCACCTACAACCCATCTACCTCATCCTCAGAATCAACATCTCCCTCATCCTCTGCAAGAGAGGATTTGAAACTCCTACCCTCACTCTCGTTCCCACTGCTCATCATAAACCTTATGATGTATATCTAGTGTTATCTTGTGTTTAATTTTAGTTTAGTATAGTTATTTAGATGTTAATTTAAAATTTCTTTATTATAGTACATAAGTTTATATTTAGTAGTCTAACTTATTTTCCATTGATCTAATTAATCTAATTTATGGTTTGAA